>JAGFMF010011681.1:1717291-1774446 GCA_019455555.1 Galemys pyrenaicus | reverse complement strand
TGCCTGTTCTGCTCCCTGCTCTCTGTGGTGAATCCTCTCACCCTCACACCTCTGGTCTGTACCCCATTGCTTGTATGCATAAATAAATCTTTAAAAAAATAAAATGCTAGCAAAAGATTATTTTTCTTAGCAAAGCCTTCTCCCTCTCGCCATAGGTGGTGCCACAGTCAGTTACCACTCTAAGGGTCTCCACCATTCAATAACATGTGCCACACTGGGTCTTATTCACTACATAGAGATACAATTTATTTCGATGCCAAGAGACATGAAGTACCACACAAGTTCGTCCTGTGGTCAGTGACTGGAAATAGCAGGAAAATCTTGGCAAAATTTGAGGAGTTAAAAACTAATTTTATGATGATTTTTGCTTAGAAATTGGTGGACAGCTACTTTTCAGATAAACAAAATATTATAAGTGTTACATTAAATTTCAAAAATATTTAAGTAATAAGAGTACACATTCATATAGCCATTTAAATAAGGATGATAAAAGGAAAAAGAGCTCAGCCCTGGGGGTAATGCCACTTCCACAGAAGGGACAAGAAACCAGAAAGAATGCAAGAATTCAGAAAAGGAGAACGAGCAAGAAAGAACACTCACAGGTACAAGACGGGTGGGCTATTTTCTCTATATTATTATTTTGAAAATTGCTTTCTGGATCTGACTTACATCATGCAGGACCAAAATTTTAAAAATCTTTTTGTTCTATTGTAATAACTGATTTCTGGTTTTGAAGTTATCAGGTCTTAACTGGAAAAAACAGATATAATAAATCTCTCAAGGGTCAATACTCTATAGCTTCTATGAAAAACCAAAAACATTTCAATGGCTGTTTTTCCATTATCATGACTATGCTGCCAGTATCAACAGTTCTCTATGATATCTGCAATCATTTTAGCGTAATCATCAAAAAACTCAAACCAAATCGGGGTTCTAAACTGAAAGAATAGTACAGTATTAAAGTGTAAAATAAGAACTGACATATTTAAAATTACCATAATTTTTTAAAAAGCTCTACACATGCTTTTAAAATTTCCAGAAATTTTAAACATCTCTATTAACTGCCACCTAGCTTCTCATCAATCAATAACTCCTTTGTCTTTTTCCTCTGAGGATTGCTCAAGAAATACCAAGTCTAACCAACTCTGGCATCTTTTTAATTTTCCTTGCAAAGCATTTAGAAGCAATTACATGTTTTTATCTAAAAAGGCAATTTTCTAAGATTTCATGTCCTCTTTCATGAGTCACTTGTAATCTTACACTGCTTGCTTTCTTAAAATCAAGTGATAAGTGCCCTCCCTGGTGGCGCAGTGGGTTAAGCAACACACTATGAGGCAAACCGCAGTCACTGCAGCACGAGTTCGATCCCTGCGCCCAGCTGGGGAGCTGACCCACATGGCACAGCAGACCTCTCCTGCCTTGCCCACTGCTCCCCTCGGTGTTCAGATTTCAGTCAATCTGTCTGTTCTGCTCCCCACTCTGTGTCTGGTGGATCCTCTTAACCCCACATCTGTGGCCTGTACCCCAGCTCTTGTATGCATAAATAAATCTTAAAAAAAAAAATCAAGTGATAAGAAGTCCCAGATGTCTTAATTTTAGATCATACCATGTTGACTTGTTTGCTCTTAATCAAATTTTAAGTTCAGGTAAATAAGTGTCATGAAGGTTAAGGGAAGAGGTCCTTTCATTTGTTAATAAAGTTACTAATAGTTGTAACTTCAGTACCAAGAATTCTTAATTGACAATCGATACAATGACATGTCAAAGACAGTCCTCCAAATTAGAATCCAATTCAATATGACTGGTGGTCAAGCATCCAAAAAAATACAAGTTGATTCTTCAGAGGAATTAAATACTTCATCTACATCACATTAAACGAAAAAGAAATTTAAATCTTCATTTTTCAGGACTCTCAAAACTTAAACACAGATAAAAATAGGTATTTCCCAAGCTGGGCTGAGAGACCAAATGATTCTGTTTCTTTGCCGTGTCTCTTACATACATAGATACATACCCACACAAGCAAATACATGTGCACACACATACACACCCACACACAACAGGGACAAGAAAGTGGAACATCTGACAATATTACCTAGAAATTTTAAATGATCAGTTGTTATTTCTCTTCCCACCCCCAAATTATTCCAAATTTGTTGTGAAAAACAGAAACTTACCAATATCATTGGCAAATTCATATACATGTGGTTTTTGCAGCAGCCCTAACTGGCACATACAGGTAAGGGCATTAAGAGCTTTCACAATAACAAATTCTTCAGCATCACTAAGTCCTTGTTGCAGCAGGGGTTTGAGAATTGATGAGCTTTGCCAGCCAACATAAGCAGCAACACCTGAAAAAAGAGAAGCAACATTACATGATTACTCTGTATCTCAAAGTACAAATGTACTAGGTAAAAGAATCAAAAGCCAAAAATATAAATCACATTTCTTACCCAGCACAATAAATGGAAGAAAAAAAAAAAACCCACAGCAAAGCAACTCAACAAAAAATTTTAGAATTCCAATGGAATAAAAGAGCCTATGAACTTACAGAAAGAAATACAAGCACCCTAAAAATGAAAGAGAATCAGACTGGCATCAGATGATCTGCAGCAACAGTGGACCCAGATCATAACAGAGCAGCACTTTCAAGGTCTAAAAGAAATTTTATACCCAAACTGTGAATAAGACAAGAAAAATAGTCATTCTGAGACATGCAAGGGCTACACAGATTTACCTCACATATAACCCTTTGTAAAAAATGTACTGAGGATAAACTCCAGCAAAATACAAATGTAAACAGAATGTATAAAACGGAGACATAACCCAGGAATTCAAAGAGGGTGAGGGAAAAGAGAGCAGCTAGCAAAGTCGAAAAATTAATCAGACCAAATCAGAAAAAGTTAATAAATTTCAAAATTGTTCCCAAGTAGAAAAGTATAATAAATTAGGTATCACAGATAAGATGGAAGTATATTACTTTCACTTTATAAGGAAAACAAAGCAACTTGAAACTCCAAAACAACAAAGTCACGGTATCTGTATGAAAGTAAGATGTGCAACGGACAGAAAGTGCACTCCGTTGACCGGGATGCTATAAACATATTCATTAAGTGATAAAGAACCATGGCACCAGAATTATGGTAAATCAGATATAAACAGTACATTATTTCTTATTGATCTAATTTTGACTTGGGCTACAAGGAGATTAATGCCTGTTTCTCTCCCTTTTTGTTGCTTTTGCTGCTAATTCAACTAAATGTTAACTGACAATTCAACCAACCAAAGAATATACTGGAGTAAAAACTAAAAAGCTTTTGCATAATAAAAGAAATTACCACAAAAACAAAAGGGCCAATTATGGACTAGGAGAAGATGTTTTCACATCCTATATCCAACAAGGGTTAATTTCCAGTATAAAGAACTAATATAACAACAAAAAACAAACAACCCAATCAAAAGACCTAAAAAGGCACTTTTCCAAAGAAGACATACAGATGGCCTACAGGCACATGAAAAAAAAGTTCGACATCACTTATTATTAAGGAAAATGCAAGTCAAAACAGCACTAAGCTATCACCTCACCCCTACAAGAATGGCCTATATCAGGGTTCTCCCTGATGGCACAAGGGGTTAAGTCACAGCACTATGAAGTATCCGCAACCACTGCAGCTTGAGTTTGATCCCCAGGCAGGGAGCTGACCCACATGGCGATGCAGATCTCTCCTATCTCACCCGCTGCTTCCCTCAGCAGTATATTTCAGTCAATCTGCCTGTTCTGCTCCCCAAGTCTCTCGCAAATCTTCTCACCTCCCACCTCTGGCCTGTACCCCAGTTCTTATACGCATAAATAAACCTTTAAAAAAATGGCCTATATCAAAAAAGACTGGAAACAACAAATGCTGATGAGGAAGTGGAGGAAAAGGAACATTCATACACGTTGGTACAACTGTAATTTGGCATAACTGCTATAGAAAATGGTATGGCGATTCCTCAAAAACTGAAAATGGTAGTAACACATGATCCAGGAATGCTACTTTTAGATATTTACCAAAGAATATGAAAACACCAATACAAAAAGATTTATGCATGCCTATGCTCAGACAGCACTGTTCAAGACATGACATGGAACCCACTTTAAATGCCCACTGACAAAGGACAAATTGTGGAATATGCAACGGAATGTTATGCAGGTACCTAAAAAAATAAAATGGTGTCTTTGGAGGAAGTGATTATGCTAAAAGAACTAAGTCAGAAAACAAGAGACTGAATGGTTTTACTCTGTTTCAGAACTTGAAAAAACAAAGAAAAACAACAAAATTCATTTTCAGATTCTGAAGAATATACTGGTTATCAGAGGGGATGGGGAAAAGGGAGGTGGGAGTGGGTATAAAGTAGGTAATATGACAGGGTATTGGCACTGGAGCTCTGATGGAGGGTGAATGAGGCATAGGGAGGTGTGAACTTATACTCCCAAAATTTAGATAGTTATGTAATTATTTAGATAGTATAAAACAATTAGCAAATCAATAAAATTTGAAAAGGGAAAAAAAATACATACAACACAGTTTTCAGTGACCACCTGGTATTTCTTCATATGAACCTATCGCAGTTAACCAATCCCTTCATGAATTAAGGTATTTCTATCATTCAAAAGCAGCATACAGACAGAAATACTAGAAACTCATTTCATTATTAATGAAACTTGTTATCACCATCACTACTGAGACTGCATGAAGTATTTAAAATAATCCAAAATCTTAAAGACAAATTTGAAAACAAGAGGGAAAAACATACCAACTATACTATCAAAAAAAGCACCACGCAGATGCCAATCATTCTTGTCATTTAGGAAAGTGATCATATGGGACAATAAAACATCATTGGCTTTCTGACGTCCAAAAAATACACACAGCCGGGTTATTCCATTTTCCATTAAGGTTTGTTTCACAATATTTTCAGGGTCACTTAACAAAGTGACAACTTTCTGCTGGACCATTTCATGTAGGGCTTGCAGCTCTGAAAAAAAAAAGTAAAAACAGATCAACAGTTGACCCAGTGTTTCCTACTCCTCAGGGATAGAGTGACTAGTAATTTACCATGGAAAATCTACAACCACTAAGTTTTCACACTACTCAAAGCTCTGAAGGAGATGGCAAAATGAAATATAAACTGAAGGACATCCTAGCAAAGAGATTCCACAAGCACAGTTACTATCTTGTTAAACAGTTCTATTTATGAGGTTCAAAGAGAAAACCATGGGAAGCACCAGGCAGATCATACTACCCAAGAAAATCAACTTAGCCAATACCAGATTAGTTCAGAATATAATCTGACAGTGCAGGTCAATACTTTCATAGTGTTTTTAAAGGTCAGTTAATATATTTTAGAAAGCCAGAAAATACACTGCAAGTCCTCTGAAGTTTACATGATCTGGCCATTGCTTTCTTCTCTAACCTTACCTCCTACCCAACCTCCTCATTCCATTTATGTGTGAACTTAGATGTCTTTCCCTTATTAAAACCCCTCAGGAGCCTCCCTGGTGGTGCAAGGGGTTAAGGTGAAGCTGTCTGCAGCCACTGCAGCATGAATTCGATCCCCAGTCAGGGAGGTGCCCCACATGGCACAACAGACCTTTCCTGTCTTACCCACAGCTCCCCTCAGCAGTGTATTTCAGTGAATCTGCCTGTTCTGTTCCCCACTCTGTCTCTGGCAAATCCTCTCACCCCCAACACCTCTGATCCTTGTATGCATAAATAAATAAATCTTTAAAAAAATAAATCACAAGCTCAAGGGCAGGTATCTGTTCTGATTGATTTACCATTATATCCCTAACACTTAGAGCAGGCACGTAACTGCTTAATACAGAGCATATGTTTACCAATTATTCACTAGCTAAATGAATGCGGGAAGAAGCTCCCTCTGGTACAACCACTGTCAAGGGTAATGTTGAACTGATATTCAAAATTATACCTATTAACATTAAGAAAAACTTTAACTCCCTAGAAGTTTTAACACCTAACTCCATTATCTAAAAAGATCTAATTAATGTAATAAAATGTAAGACAAGTCTTTTTGTAAGTTCAAAGTTATTATGTTGTCTTCAATTCCAGGTATAAATGATACTTATTCTATCATAATATATAACTAAAACAGTCATTTAAGTTGTCTATATAACAAAAATCTGAAAACCAGATTTTTCTAAACTAGAAATATCTTGAAACAGACCTAAGTATATTACTTTACTTTTAAATATTTACTTAATAAGCATTAAATAAAAGCCTGTTATGAACAAAATGGATGTACAGAAACTCAAAACTTCAAAAAGGACCCTAAACGCCAAAGAATTTACCGTATCTGCTCCTTTACAGTAGACGTGGTTTTCTATATGATCACATGGTATGCAATAAACACAGTTTCCAACTGAGCATACTTGGAATATACTGACATAAGGACAAAAGGTTTAGATTCTTTAGTTAAGACGTTCCAGTGTTTTTGACATTTTTTTCTAAGAATTGTATAATTCAATTAGTTTTCCTGCTAATACAAATTTTGGCTCAAAAACAACTGAACTTAGCAGAATCTGTGGTGACAAGTTCATCATTTCCTGACTAGGTAATAAGGATGTAAGAACAGACAGAACAGACATCAGAAGCCCTTCCCACCTATGTGTCTGGTATTCTTTTGTCTTCCATGAAAATTACAAATGGTAGGTTTGCACCAATTTTCAGTGGCAATTCATTCTAAATTAACAAGAAATCTTGAAGAGAAAAATCATACTACCTGTGTCATAATTTCCATTGGGATGTGAAACTTCTTCTATTTCTTCACTATTTGGGTCATTTTCCATATTGAGATTTTTCAATTGTACTAATTCCAGGAATCTCAAAGCTGTTTCTGCCAGCAAAGCTATGTTTTCTGTAAGATAAAGGAAGAACATTTTTAATTATTATTATCACAAACCTTTGTAATACTTATAATTTTGCCTAAATCCACAGATATACAGATAATCATAAAACAAACAAGGCAAAGTAGGCGTTTTCAATTTAGCGTTTAACCTAGTTTTTTAGTAACTTAGCTTGTGATCTACAACTATCCCCAGGCTACCAGTCTTAATTTAAAAAAAAAAGCATTTTTTAAAAATACAAAAAAAAAAAAAACAAAATACAGCACTCAAACCAGGTAAAGCAAAACAAAAAATCACCTTAATCCTTTACAAAGAGCTACCCTTTAATAATATCCTGACATTAGCCTAACAGAGAAACATTCACAACTAAGTAAAATATCAAAGTAGGCAGTTAGGATCATATAGACCTTGGATCAATCTCAACCGAGCTGCTGGCTGAGTCTCAGTTTCTTCACAAATAAGCCACACAGACCTCAAAGAGCCATTACCAGACTGAATCAACCTTTGTTGAGTTGCCTTCCAACCGACACTATGTCCTTAGTGAACTAAAGCGAGCCTATTAGCCCACTTCTGCAGATGTCTATATTCTCTCTGATGTTTTATCGAAGACTGCTGTGCCTCACTACTGTCACATTTGCTATCAATTTATCTTCTCTCTGCTTATACTTCCTTCCTTCCATTTTATTCACTCATCTCTCTTCTTCCCCTCGCACTTCTCTGCTTACCATGTGACCACACAGGTCAGACCGCACTTTCCCTTCTCTGCAACGAGCAGATTCTTGGACTCACTTATTTTTTCACTTTTTAACACCTCAACAATAGTTGAGATTTCTGAGTTTAACACATGCAATGATTCCCTCCATCTTGGTGTCCAACTCCCCACCTCTGCTAGGTTCAACAAATAGAAGAAAAATCTATCTCCCAGTAAGCAAGATATTAACACCCTATAATGCCTGCTCCACAAGAAGATGGGAGAATTCTGGGTCACCCTGGGATAATAA
The DNA here is from genome assembly GCA_019455555.1 of Galemys pyrenaicus. Classification (NCBI taxonomy): domain Eukaryota; kingdom Metazoa; phylum Chordata; class Mammalia; order Eulipotyphla; family Talpidae; genus Galemys; species Galemys pyrenaicus. The sequence continues at coordinate 1,766,538 of JAGFMF010011681.1, read as the reverse complement.
GTAATGTCCTAGAGGAGTATCACCACTTTAAAAATTACTAAGGCTCTTCTTTCCTGGGCACCTCTAAAGTCTGACTAAACCTATGGTTATCACTCCACTTAAGTTCACAAACCATAACAAAAAGTTTACACAAGATACAAATTGTAACAGTATCTGAATTAAAACTATTGTTTTAGCAAAAAGATAAAAATTTGTTTTAAGAACTCTTGCAACAATCATGAGCAGGAGGTACCCTGACACAAAGCAGGCTTTTCAATACACAGTAGCTATTGTTTTGACTCTAAGACTATTAGTAACTGAATGTCAAAACAGCTGATCCTTGAACAAGATGCAGTTAAGAACGCAAAATCCTGATCTGCCAAAAACTGGTACACAACTAAAGAATTGGCCCTTCCTGGCCGTAAGTTTTAAGTCTGCAGATTTAACCAAATTGAACCAAATTCTGCAGTTGGTTAAATCTGTCAGTGCAGAACCGACAGAACAAAGTCCACATATACGAGGACTTGTGCAGTTCAAACCCTTACTGCTCAAAGGTCAACAGTACGTATATCCAGCACCTATACCTCTGCACCTTACCTATTTTACACAATTAAGACATGGAGTAAGATGTACTGGGCCAAAATAAGTCCTGAAACTCTAAAAAGAGATAGTTTGTTTTTAAAATCTATAAACTTTTCTTTCATTTTATCTGGTGCAATAATTTACATTTATCAATTATGTCACAAATATGCTTTACTACAGGTTAAGCTATTTAAAGAAATCCTGGGTTTTCCAGGGCTGAAGTTTACATGAACATTTATGGAACCAGAAAAGTTAGGAAGATGAAGAAATATATATATATATATATTATAGGTCTTCCAATAACATCAATTCAGTCAACATCATTTCATCATAACGATGAGGGAAAAAATTTCTGGGCGGACAATGAACAAAAAGACACGACTGGAGAACCTGCTTTTGCTATATATTGTTTTCAAGAACCTACTCACAAGAAACTACTCACAATGTTAAGTGAGAACATAATGCATGGGGTGGGGGGGAACACAACCATCATCAATCACTTTGTGGATCTGCCAAAAGATAAGGTCAGAATTCAAAGACCATTTGTCATCTGTCATCCAAGTTCCATGGAAATGATGACAGGAAAATCATAAAATGAACTAAGCTAGTATCCTTCCAAAAAATGACACTATCATCACCATATGTATTTTAAGTTCTACTTACAAAGACTGCAAAAACAGAGTCCTTGATTTCCATGATTACATTTTAGAAATAAATTATGGAATTATGTAAATGTCTCATGACATTTCCCATGCAGAAATAGCATTTGGAATTAATTTCAGGAGCATAAATCTGTATCATCTGATTTTTCAAGTGAGAATTACAAGTAGAACAGGTAGGTGTGTGAAATAACACACCCACCTCATCACAAAGAAGCCATATGTTCTACGCAATAAAGTAACTAAAGCACCTGAAGATTCAGTAAGTTGGCAAGCTAGGTTCTTTCAACAAAAAATTACCAGCAAAATCAAACTTTTCAACAGTAATAAACCATCACACACTAAAACTGACATTCAAACAAGCATATATGGTCAAAGGAACTTTATAAAGGCCTGAAGACACTAGATCAGAAGCACAAACTCATGAAGATTTAGTCTTACTCCAAATTAAATGTAATACTCCCAGTAAAATCCTAAAAGTCTGTATTATCTACTTCTCACTTATTCATTCTTATCACTTCAAAAACAAGCGTATATACAAAAGCTGAGTTCCAGGAATAGGCTATAAATATTACAAAAATGTACACAAATAGGTCAAGGACTAAAGTTCACTTGGAATTCCCAACCAAATGACAGAAATGGGGTATAGCTACCGTCATTAACTTAAAAAAATAGGAACGGTTAGTAGATGGACAATAAACCCTTACCAGCATAAGCTAGCCTAACAATAGTAGCGTCATCTTGGGCTAAATGAGCTATGCCCGGCAGAATATACTCTGGGTAGATGTTAATATCATTTCGTGGAACCTCTTTGACAAGAGCAAGAACTTTGGTCAATGTCCTCAAGGCTTCGGCCCTCACTCGAGGAACAGAGTCATTGCTGAAATGCAAAAGATAGGGAGTGATACGATCCAAAAGAATTTCTACACTTAATTTTGGGGCCAAATGGAGAATTAATTCCAAAGCAGCAAGTTTGGAATCACAGTACTTAAGGGTCTGTAGGCAAGATGTTATAACAGACACCAAGATGACCAGCCCGTTTTCCTTAGGCTCTCCTTCTGCTTTCTCCAACAGATCATGTCCACAGAGATTGTGAATGATGTTGCCTAAATCCTTCCGTATAACCAAAATACGCTCATCCGCAGAGAGAAATGTTTCCTTGGCAAACTGAGCCATGTATGGCTGAAGGAAGGTGTAAAATATTTCAGGAAAGGCATTGCCGCGCTGCTGCTTTAAGTAATCTTCTGCCTCTAGTCGTTTATCTGGTTCACGGTGAATCATCTGAGTTACCTATGCCAAGGGAAGAAAGGAAGTGAGAGAAAAAAAAAGACTTGAGTACAGCAAATTAAATTAGATGAAAGCTATGACGGAAACTTGACACCAGACTTAACGGATTTTCAAGACAATTCTGACTATGCTCAATGTTCACCTTCTAAACTACCTGAATACTGAATAATAAGTGATTCTATTTTTGTCTTAGAAAGCACTAGAAAACTACATATTAGAATCTGGTTTAGAGTCCTATTACCACAAGCTAATACATGGGTTAAATGTGGCTCTAGGGTGTGGTCAAAAGGCATCAGTTGTTAGAAATTTTCAAGTAATGTAAAAGATGTTAAATCCTGTGAACACTAGAAATGACATAATCAACGTGAATCTATGGTGTTAGCTAGCATCAAAGGAAAAAAAAATTTTTTCCAATATAAAGAGCACAGTCTCTTTATTAGACACGAGTATATTCATCATTATTTAAATATACAAAATATAAAATATGTATCTAGTTATTTTAGCTTTCTGTTCATATTCTAAACAGGAGACTAGCACTGGATTTAGGGAAAGAAAATGTACTATACAAAAGAAAAGGTAACTTCAATAGGATTACTTTTACATTTGAATTAAACCATAAAGGTTAGCCAATTCTTTCCTTTCACAGTTAAGAAATCCTCGGGCCATATTCACAAGTTACTTAGCTAATGTGCCAAGACAAACCATAGCCATTTTTAAGAGGGAACAGTCAGGTATGCCAATTCCTAATCAGGAGCACTGTGCGATGAATATGAGTTAAACTGGCTTCCTCTGAAGCATCTTGGTTTTTAGTATTTGTCATTTTGTAAGAAAAATTAAAATGTATTATATATTTCCGTACCTACTAACGAGTATTTTTAAAATACTACAAACTTTCCATGATTCAAAGCCATCATCACAAGCATCAATCACTGTACTGACTGCCTTAAAGATCCACTCAAACAGTAATATGAGTATGCTCGCCCACAGAATTCCTCCTATCTGTTCTGCTGTACTAACTTGTGATTCTACAGTTCCCCTTCCAGAACTGCCCTCAGGATCAAGAGTCATACAAAGTTATCTGCATCTATATAAAATGGCCCTGCACCGCTGTATTAAAGTTGATACTTCCTGTTGTCCTTGTCTTATACACATGCCTTCTTCATATCTTACTTGGAAGCTCTATCCTGACCAACTACCCAACCTGCAGGGACCTCGTTACCAGTCTGTCCACAGCAAAATTGAAGAGTATAATGGGAAGATATATGTATAGGTATATAAATACTAAGTCAAAGGTGCTGTTTCTGAGAAGAGGAAAAATTATACATTCTCCCAAAAAGCATACATTTTACAAAGTAAAATCAACAGGTTGTTTGAATTATCCTATGGGCCCCTTGTTGCGTGTTCCAGAGTCATAACATTCTAAAGCAATAATGAATGAAAAAGTGAGAACATAATTTTATTAAAATTTTTATGGCAAATACTTGTAGCATAGTTACCAACTCTCTTATACTGCCATCTTCGATTTTATTTAGCACTTGTTCAGGGAAAAACTGTCCATTTCTATAAGCCAAAAGCTGAGAAAGATCAAATAGCGGTACGCCTTCTGTATAAAGTTCAGCTATTACACAACCTGAAAAATAGATATAAAATTCCATTAAAAATAAGAACTCGCACAACAAAAAAATGTAAAACCCTAAGTAACTGAATTAAAAAATTAATACAATATACAACTATAATCAAGAAAGAGGGAAAATATGTATTACTTAATCATCAAGCAAGCATGTCAAATCAAAAGAGATCCATTCACTTTTTGTCCCTTAGGGTAAAAGCGAATAAAGGACAAAAGGACAAAAAAAGTTCCACCAAATCATTGTGTGGCATGGAGTTATTAACAGGTCTAAAAGAGATCCTTAAATAACCTTTGTCACAACCTTTGCATATGCTGGTCCCTCTGGTTGGAATGGACTCTCTACCCCACCCTTCCCCATATCCACACAGCTTATACACATATCTCCTTCAGGTCTTTAATCAGATGTCATCTCACTGGTAAGGTCTTTCTTAACTGCCGATTTAAAATCCCAAGTCCACAGCTATCCCATATTCCCACTCTGTCACGGTCTCCCCTTTTTGTGGTATCTTCCCCAAGGCGCCAACTGCCAAATGTATTTTATGTATTTACTTCTGTATTGTCTATATAGCCATCAAGATGCAAATTCCACTAGGCAATCATATTTTGTTCACTAAAAAAACTCCAGCAACTAAGACAATTTCTGACACATGTAAACACTCAACAGATTTCTTAATTTCTCTACATATGTAATGTCAATATTTAAAATAAAATAAAAATATTTAAAATAGCTATTGAAGATACCATCAACACAAAGGAACTAGAAGACTGAACAACACTACAAACCAAGTGAATCTAAGACATCAAAAGAACCAGCCAACCAACAGTAATAAAGTACAAAATTATTCTCAAGTACACATGAAACAACAGATTAGACCATATACTAGGTCATAAACAAGACCCAGAAGTTTAAACGGATTTAATACCTACAAATCATGTCCTTAAAATCACAATGGAATGAAAATAACTCAAACAGAAGAAAATTAGAAAAATTCACAAATAAGTAGAAATTAAACAACACACTCCTAAATACCAAGTCAAGGAGGGAATTATGATGGCTGGAAGATTATTTGCATGGTCTTAAAGTGGTTTTTGCTTATCAGTTGCAAGAGGTTGAAAAAAAAAAAAAGTAATTATAGAAGAGAGAAACTGGATAAGACCTTGACCAGAGATTCCCAAAAGATGCCCTTTGCCTCTAGATGTATATTTCTACTCAGACTAAATCTAATCACAGGAAAACAATCTCAGGAGCCCTCTTTCAAAGGCCTATCTTCAGTCAAACTAATGCAGGGCTCTTTCATCTGGAAAATCAAATGCCAATTTAAGAATTTTCTTCAAGTTTACAAACATATAATGCAAAATGAAAGAACAGAAATTCTTCAAGCTTAAATTTTAAAATGCCAGTTATAAAGCTATGGGGATGGGTGTATAGCATGGGTGTATGTATACTATAAGTAATCACACTAATATATATTTGAAAGAGATCACATTTAGGAGTTATTGCTGGGGTCTCCCTGGTGGCGTAAGGTTAAGTTGCAGCACTAAGAAGCTATTCACAACCACTGCAGCACAAGTTTGATCCCTGTCCAGGAAGCTTAACCACGTGGTGCAGCAGACCTCTCCTGTCTCACCCACTGCTCCCCTCAGCAGTGTATTTCAGTAGATCCACCTGTTTGGCTCCCGACTCTATGGCTGGTGAATCCTCTCAACCCCACACCTCTGGCCTAGATCCCAGTTCTTATATACATAAATTAAAAAATAAACGTTAAAAAAATAAAGTTGTGATTCTGATGGCTATTTCTGATCTTGTATTTATAGTCTGAAGGCTAACCACAGCTGAGCGAAAACACCCATCACTACTGTCTTAGGACACAGATTAGTAAACTGAATGGATGGGCATAGGTGTAATACAATCTAACAATTCTTATTAATTCCCTTCAAAGTCTTCTTCATTAGTTATAATATTTTTCATTACAGCTCATTTTTCTTGGCATTAAACCAATGGGAAAAAAAAGATTAGCTTCAATCTTTGCAAAATTTGTAGAAAATGGCATTGATGCCACACTTTATATGGTATTCAGCAGGATACCATCCTCAAGCCCTGCTCTTCTCCCAGAAGTTTATAACTAACCCAGAATCCATCGCGCAGCTTCCTGTGGTCTGTGTATGTGAAATAACACACACCAAAGCAAGGCACATTTTCCCAGGGAAGGAGGCCAATGATTTCATCAAACTCTATTAAGCGGACTCAAGGGAATCACTTCTTACTCCATTAGCTACAGTGACTACCTATTTCCTAATAACTCCCAAATCTCCATCTCATTCCAGTATCTCTGTGCACCTTTATAGCCACCTGCATGTTGTATGTCTCCTGGATGCCCCTCAGACCTTCCACCCAACATATCTAACACAGTCCTCATCTTCCCACCCCTTAGCTGTTCCTCTTCCTATCTCAGTGACCGGGTCATCATCCCCTAGTTTCCCAAGCAGGAGGAAAGGAGTGTGTTCCTGACTTCATCCTCCAACCACCAAGTCCTAACAATTCAACTCTTCAGCATTACTTCTCTCCACTCCCTCTCCAATTCTGTCACAACGTTAAGCCGGCTGGGATCATGTTACCTGGCTTGTGGTAATTTACTACTAACTGCTATCTCCAGCGTAGCTCCCCTGCAATCCAATAGCTGTGCTCCAGTCTGCATTTTTCCTAAAACCCATATCCAGTAATGTTCCTATAGATTAGCATGGGTTTGGCAGATTCTTTCTGGTCTGGGCCTTGCTCACCTCATACCCTGTTCCAGATACACAGATCTACTTAAAATGTCCTAGTAAATCAGCGTGCCATGCTCTGCTCTTCAAGGCTTTGTAAAGGAAACACCCTTGGCCTGAAACAAACTATCCTTACCAAAGTCAGCTCTCTATCATCTTTCTGTTGTCAGTTTTTTAAATATTTTTTTTTAATTAATGGCGTACCATTGTTTTACATCTTTGTTGATATTTTGACAATATAGGATTTCTCCCCTCAGGTGTGGTCACCGTAGCTCTCCCAGCACCAAAGCACCCACAGTCCTCCACCACAGCCCATTTGGGTTCCCCCCTTTCTATTCCTCTCTTGCCCTCTCCCCTTGGATGCCTCAGATCATGGTCAGTTTTCAAGGGTTCACTTTAACATTTTCCTTTGTTTGGTTTCTCTATATTCCACATATAAGCGACACTATCCAGTATTTATCTTTCTCCTGGCTTATTTCACTCACATAATCTCTTCCAGCTCCATCCACATTGTCTGGTCTGTTTAAATGTCAAACTCCCAATAGAAACCTTTTCTGATCCTGCCTTTCTACCCACCTCCACCGCAGTGACTTATTAACATGTCCCTACAACAGCACCTTATATCTACCACTACCACAGCAAACCACGCTGCACTGAAGTCATTTTTCAATACCACGTCTATCTCTCCATTAAACTGCAAACACCTTGAAAAGAGAGACGTAGCAACCCACCGTCTCTAGTATTTAAACCAGTGCCCACATATACAAAAGTAGGAACCGCTGCATTTTTAGGCACATGCCCAATGAAAGAATGCTGCATCTATCTGAAATAGTGTATGAGAACAAAGCAAAAAATTAATTTTGTTAACTCTGGGGACTTAAAAAGCTACATTTCCATGTTGTAAAGGTAAAATAACATGCAGCCCCCCCCCCTTAGCAAATTCCAATTCAAATACCTGCTGAGAAGATATCCATTGCTCGCTTCAACTCGCCTCTTGTTCTCTGATTGCTATTTAAGTCTACAAGTGGAGTTGAAGGATCTCTCATATGTTCTAACTCGGTGGCAAATAACCCACCATCAACAAAACGTTCCGGAGCAATATAGCATGTTCTCCTCCGTGAAGTATCAAAGAAATAGTTGAAATCTGCTGGATTGTCCTCTGGAAGGTAAGTGGGTTTAAAGCTGGCAAAATCAGTAAGAAGGACCCAGTTCCAACTGGTGACCATTACATTCTCAGTCTTGATGTCCCCATGACGGACTCCAGATTTGTGTGCTTGGTCCACAGCTGTCAGGATCTGAAACGCGATCCAACGCTTCTCAATGTTATTTAAGAAGGGGCGGGTGCTGATGCGATCATAAAGGTTGTCTCGCACATACTGCCGGAAGAGCATGGCTGCTTTCTCAGATGCTTTTTCTGCAGCTTTCTGAAAAGGTAGACAATTCTGTGCAGAATGAAGCCTGATTTTCAGCTCCTCTAGCTCTTGTTTATAGCTGGTTAAAGGCAATGTGGGATCCTGAATTGCAAAGACCTTCACAACCACCAAGCCTTCTCGGTGCTTTGCTCTAGCAACTTTAAAAAAACGAGTACTCCCCAGGCTTTTATCATATTCAAAGTCATGGATGTCTGAAAAATAACTCTCCACAGAGAGGATCTGGGAAGGTGCTATGCCAGCGAGCTGATTTCCCATGATGGCAGCAAGCAGCTATGGGTCAATAAATTAGAATATAACACCTACCAAAAAAAGAGAAACACGCAATAAAACGCCATTATTTACTAGGTTTCTTCCTCAAAGACAGATGCCTCTAAATTTCGCACATACTTATCTAAAAAGAGTCACTTTACATTATCCTTTCCAAGAGTGTAACTATATTTAAATAGACCTTTCAATATTAAATTGAAAATATCAGAATTGCGTATTTTCTGAAATTTAAATATGAATGAACCTTTACTGTGTGCTCAGTCTTATATTTGAGCTATGACAGTCACGCCAGTACTGTATGGCACAGTCTCTGTCCAAGAACCTGTAAGTCTTGGATAAAAGACAGAAACATGTTAAAAACTTAAAAATGACTAAGAATCAGCTGACAATGAACTCCTGAAAGATCAGGCTCTCAATCAAAAAGTCGTTATCACCTGTGCCCTTCTTGGAGCAAAGATGACACACATTAAAGACTTGAAACTAAGAACCAGCTGATACAAATAGTCATTGAGCTCCTAAAAGGTCAGGCTATGATCCAAAAGAGCAGTATCACCTGTTCCTTTCCGGGAGCAAAGATGGCACAAACACATTAAAGACCTGAAACTAAGAACCAGCTGATACAGTCCTTCAGCTCCTAAATTCCAGGCTGTGATCCAAAAAAGCATTATCACTCACTGTTCCTTCCCACTCAGCTAAGAGAAGGCAAAAAGTTGTCTGGTGTGCAACGCCCAGGAGAAACCCTAAAAGTGAGATGTTAAAGTAAAGCAAAGTACACTCCTGCCATACACGGTCCAGGGTGCTCCTAGCTCAGGTTTTGCGAGAAAAGATAAACATACACACACGCCATGCGCACACATATAAATTACCCTAGGACTGCAAGTGTCAAGTCGGTCACTAGCTCACACTGAAGTCATGGCGGGTCACTTTGGGGTCTGAGTGGGAAAGGCGTCAGCAGCTGTGTGGGTCTTCTCTATGAGGGATCGTCCTTCAAAGCCAGGAGGTGGGATGCTGGGGGAGGGACGCAGTAAAGTCCCAATTCCCAGAAACTTCGGTGGTGCGCGGGGGACAAGTGGGAAAGGTCCGGGGGCCGCAGAGGACTGGCGAAGTCTGGCTGAAGAGACTCCGCAGATACCCAAGGAGTTGCCCCCGCCAGCCCCCTACTCTGCCCTGAGGGCCACACGTTCCCGGGCCTCGCCTTCCTCTCGCGCGGATGTCTGGACCCTCGAGGCCCTCTACACTCGAGGGCCTCACCACCCGGAGGGGAAGTGGAACCCGGGAGAACGGGGGAGGCCGCCAGTTCCAGGGAAATACCACTTCTTCAGCCGCTGCAGACGCTGCAAACACCGAACTCCCGGGAAAGCTGCCGGCTCTGACTTCACTTCCTGTCGCGGGGGGAAGTGACGAACTAGTGAGGCAGGAGGAAGAGCGGGAGATGGCAAACGGTTGCTAAGAAACGAGGAAGGGGCGTGGCCTGGCTCAGAGAGACTAGCGGAAAAAAATAAGACGCTTTTACTGGGAGCCCTGTTGCTCCCACAAAAGCTTCTGACAGCCCTCAGAACTTGTTCAGACACCCCTTTAGCCCAAGTGCACCATAATGGAGTTATTTAAGAGTATTCACAGGCATATTTAGGAAAGTTAATGTTGAATTTAAGAGCTTTATTGAGATAATTTATATACTATAAGTTTACTATTAAAATACACAGATCAATAGCTTTTTATATAGAGTTGTTCAATCATCGTATTACTATAATTTTAGAAAAGTTTTATTACCCCCTAAATGAAAGCCTGCAAGTATTACCATTTCCCCACTCCTCCCCCTGTCCCTCTCCCATTCCACTTAATCATTAATCTATTTTCTGTTTCCCTAGACTTGACTGTTGAGGACAATTCATACAAATGGTATTCAATATGAGGTCGCTGTAACTGGCTTTCACTTCACATTTTTGAGGATTATCCCTGTAGCAGTTTATATCAGTACTTCATTAATTGCCAGCTATTATTCTATTGCATGAATATTCCACATTTTTATTCATTCATTCGGTTGTGAACATTTAGGTTATTTTCACTTTGGAGTTATTGTGAATAAAGCTTCTATGAGTATTCAAGTTTTTTATGTGATCTTCTGTTTTCATTTCTCTTGGGTAAATATCTAAGAGTGGAATTATGGAGCCATATGGTTATATGTTTAATATATTGAGAAATTGCCTGTTTTCCTAACATTTCTATGCCGTTTTACATTCCTACTAACAATGTATGGGGGTACCAATTTCTCTACATCCTCACTGACATTTGTTGTTACTTTTTCATTATAGCATAGTGGATATGAAATAGCATCTCATAGTGGTTTTTATTTACATTTCCCTGGTGACTGTTGATCTCGAGCATCTTCATGTACCTACTGACCATTCCTCTTTGCAGAACTAGCTATTCAAATTCTTTGCATATTTTAAATTGAGTTATCAGTCTTTTATTATTGGGTTTTAAGAATTGTTTGTAGATTCTGAATACAAGTCCCTTATCAGATTTGCAAATAGTTTTTCTGTGTTGATTTCTCACTGTTTTGATGGTGCTCTTCGAAAAAGAAAGCATTTTAATAAAAAAAATTTTTTTTTGGTCATTCCTGCACTGTCTCCTCCCTTGTCCATCTCACTGGGTAGCCCTACCACCCCCTACACTCCTCAACCTAGGAATCTGGAAGTCGTTAAGTCATCCTCTACTCCTTTCTATTCACTCCTTAATTCACCTATCCCCAATCAATAGTCACCTGGTTCTGATGAGTCCCTCTCAAAAATATGTCTAAAGTCATATACTGCTGTCTCTTCAAGGTCTAGGTCAAACCTTCATCATTGTAACAATGTCTGGATTTGGGAACTACACTCCAGAAAAGGTTTTTTTCCCCACTCATGATATTAATTTTTATATTCCCCCATGAATTTTTCTGGGACTTTTATAGTTAATGTTGTAGCCTTAAATTTCTAAAGTATGGATCCATCTTAATTTTTCTTTACAGAGATACTTATCCAAAAATGTTACAAGTAATTCTATTTTCCCACTTATTTGAAATGTATATTACCAAATGCAAATTTCCCATATGTATTTGAGTTTTCTACTTTGTCTTCGGTCCACTGAGTTCTTATTTAATTCATCTGCCAGAACTTTTTTAATAACTGTAAATGTTATAATGTTTAATATGGCTAATAGCAATCTTTTAAAAATACAACTACAATCATAAGACACCTATGTCCTTCAGAATCTCCCCCTTGTTTTTAGACTGAAGCTAAAAAGCCTTAGCTTGGCCACAAGATCCTTCTAGATGCACCTCTATGATTTTCTTTCATTTTCTTTCTTTTTAAATGGCAATCATAGCTCCTTGTGGAGGCCTCTTTAAAGAAACCTCACCTTTTTCAGAGTAAATAAATAAAATGTGATTTTCACTAGCAGAGCAAAAAGAAGAGCCAGGAAACACTATTAACTGCACTGTCGATAGCTGTCTACTTCTGTATAAAATAGATGTTTCTGAAAAGTAGTTGTATATAGGGAGTCTATTTTCTAGCCTTGTCCCTTTGCATATAAGTGGGGGCAATTTAATGCTCACAATTAAATACCTGTGGAAAATATGTGTTTCATTTCCAGGTCAAAGCAATTAAGAAGTGAATGACTTTCTTTACTCTCTTTCCCTTCAGCTAGATGCAAGAGAAATCAGGGCCTTAGATTGTTCCAGAGCCACAAAATGGTAGGCTGCTGTGTCCCTGAAATCACTGCCTGGAGAAAGAGCACTTGTTGAACAGGAACACCCATCTAGGCTTCTACATAAGTCAACACCTATGTGTTAAGTAAATTAATTATTGAAATGTATTTGCGAAAATGTTCGCCCTTGATAATGACTAAGTCTCTGAATAAATGTAAACAGCCCCAATCTCCAAATTTCTTATCATATGAGAAAATAAACACTTGTTACATCAGTATTGATTGAATTTTCTGTTACTTAAACCAAAGACCTTCCCTGACTGACAAAGTACTATAAAAAGTTAACTAATTTATATTACCCTAGAAAGTTAAAGTCACTTAATTTCAGAGGACATCACTGTTCAGAATCTGCAATTATACAGGAGATGACTTTTATATTACAGCCTGACCTTTACAGGTCTTTTGTTTGTAGCAGGTGGGTAAGCCCATGTGGCTTGAAAAATAAAACTAAGCCCATGGCCTTTAGTTCATGTGTTTCTAGCAGTTGAATGTGGTTTGCTTGTAGGAATGAAAATTTCCCTGAAATGTTAATTGATTCAATTTGACAGTGCTTGGCATATTATAAATCAATAGCATGATGTTTTTGTGAAATAGTATAAAGACAGTAGTATAGGGAAGAATCTGGTAATCTGGGGATGACGATGGTTGTTTGATTGTTTTGTTTTGAATGGAACACAGGAGATATGGTGATGGGGAGTACATGGGGATTACAATTGATGTCAAATATATATAAATTAAAGGGAAAAAATAGACTAAAATAAAGAAAGATAAAAGAAAAAAATGAATGGAACACAGGAACATCAAGTCTTTTTTTTTTTTTTTTGGAATGCCTGTGTGCTGCAGTATCAGTTTTATGTGCTAAATCTAAAACATAGTATTAATCAAACAATCTCTTTAACCTACATGTTTATCTATTGCTATATGTGAGAGTTCCTCAAAACACAGTGATTTAAAATAAAAAGAACTTATTTTGTCATATGGGTTCTATGGACCTGGAATTCAGACAGGGACAGTTTGTCTCTATGATGTCTGGGTCTTCTGCTGAAGACTTGAAGTTTAGGGGTTGAAATCACCCCCAGAGTCTTTTCTCAGACGTCTGGAGACTGGTGCTGACAGCAGTGGAGACCTGCTGGTTGTTGGCCCCAGGATCTACAAGTGCTAATAAATGGTAGAGAGACTGCAAAGTCAGGCATCTGGAAATTAATGACTAGGTGAAAACTGCATTGCCTTTTATAGTCTAGCCTCAGGGGCAAAGTTATATCCACCACCTTATGGTGGTGAATCAGTTTCAAAATCTACCCAAGTTTCAGAAAAATGGGAGTACCCTTTCCTCAGCCCATACACCTCTCATTGAAGACATGTCAAGGTCATACTGTAAGAATAGCAAGTGGGGTGGAATACACACACACACACACACAGTCATCTTTGGAAAACAGCCTGCAATGCTGTATTATTCCCCCATCTCTAAGAAAGACCGACTCCAGTTTTGATGCAACAGTTTTGATGATATTGTTGACGTCCAAAGATATATTTTATTGTCAGAATGAGAAAGAGGGTGAGGGCTGCTACTGAACTCTAGTGATTAGAGACCAGGGGTGCAGTTAAACACTCTACATTGCACAAAGCAGACACACACATACATGCAAATATGCATACACTCAAGTAATTACTTTCAATAGAGATAAGAAATTTTGCTTTATAGTATTAACACTCAGGGGTGGGGGCCTATAGAAAACATCCAAATCCTGAAGATTTCATTGCATGTTTAGCATTTATGCATTATTTATGATCTACTATTAGCAAAGGTCATTTCATTACTTAAAATTTGCGTAAGTAATGTTGGACATATTTTTTAACACAAATAGGTAGACAGTCTGTGCTCAGAGATAAGAAAAGTTACTATTGTTAAAATATCCATATTCCCCAAGACCATCTACAGATTCAATGCAATCCTGATGAAAATTCAAATGACATTTTTCACAGAAATAGAAAAAAAATTCTAGAATTTCTATGGACCTGCCAAAAAGCTTCAAATATCAAGGCAATTTTGAGAAAGAAGAAAAAAGTGGGAGGCATCACACTTTCTGGTTTCAAGCTATTTTACAAATCCATAGTAATTAAAATAGCATGGTATGGGTATTAATCTAGACACACAGATCAACAGAATACAATTGGGTGCCCATAAAGAAACCCTCACATATATAGTTAATTAACACTTAACAAAAGTCCCAAGAAGATCAATGTTAGGGTAAAGGTGAGTTTCTTCAATAAATGATTTGAAAAAAAAACTGAATAAACACATGCAGAATGTAAGTGAATCTGTCTTACACCACTCACAAAAATTAACTCAAAATGAATTAAAGACTTAAACATAAGGTCTGCAGCTGTGAAACATATAGAGGAAAACATACAGGAAAGGTTTCTTGATGTTGGGTTGGCAAGTTTTTCTTTTAAGACAAGAAAAGCACAGCAACTAAAGCAGAAGTTAACAAGACAACATCAAATTAAAAAGTTTCTGTATACCAAAACAACCCACAAAACAAAAAGGCAGTTATTGGAATGGGATAAAATAATTGCAAATCATTTCATAATATATAAGTATCAAGTCAACATATTATATATATACCTTAAATTTTGTTTTTAAGATTTTATTTATTTATGCATACAAGAGCTGGGGTACAGGTCAGAGGCGCAGGGATAAGAGGATTTATCAGGGACAGAGTGGGGAGCAGGACAAGCAGATGGACTGAAATACACTGCTGAAGGGAGCAGAGGGCGAGGCAGGAGAGGTCTGCTGCGCTAGGTGGGTCCCCTCCCTGGCCAGGGATCGAATTTGCACTGCAGTGGCTACCCCACAGTACAGAACTCAACAGTTTGCACCACCAGAGAGGCTCTATACCTTAAATTTACACAACATAATATGGTCATTAGATTTCTATAACTATGGAAAAGGAAAAAAAATTCTCTAAGTGAACTTAATGAGTATATTAAGTGTTTATTCCATCATTTTTATCCACCTTCTATTTCTAAATTAAGGAGCATTTCCGTCATGGACTTTTCTACCCTTTCAGTGGGTAATTTATTTGTGTACTTGTTAGGATTTGACTACCTACTTTCCTATCCTAAAAGCTAAGCCGGAAGGAAATCAACAATTTAAATGTATGAATGGGGGCCTCCCTGCTGTCGCAATGGGTTAAGCATGGCACTATGAAGCATCCGCGACCTCTGCAGCACAAGTTCAATCCCCGGCCAGGGAGGGAACCCACATGGCACAGCAGACCTCTCCTGCCTCGCCCACTGCTCCCCTCAGCAGTGTATTTCAGTCCATCTGCCTGTCCTTCTCCCCACTCTGTCCCTGATAAATCCTCTTATCCCTGCACCTCTGACCTGTACCCCAGCTCTTATACACATAAATAAATCTTTAAAAATAAATAAATAAATGTATGACTGGAAGAAAGTTCTTCCCTAAGAATCCTTGAACCACACTTTCATGAACTATCATACATGCCATAGAAGCCTGTCTTTGCTGCTTCTCTTTTTTCCTACTGGTCATTCATTAAGCATGAAAAGACATCTAAGTTTTAAGAGTCAGCCATCTAGTAAAGATGAAACCAGCAGGTTGCCCCTTTTCTTCAAAATACGCCCCACTGGCCACACACAAAGTAATTACAACTCACCAGTCAGCTTTTTCCGTCAGATAGCATCAGCAGTTTTGCTCAGGGCTTCTTTTTTGATGAGTAATGGCAGAAATAATAGCCCAATGCACTAAAAAACAAACAAACAAACAAAAAAACTATATCTGTTTTGTCAAAACAATCCAATAATAAACCAAGTCCTTCCCAATTAAACCAAAGTCATTCAAATATGCACTTTATTACTAGGGAGATTTAACAACACTAAAGTGAAAGAGATTCATTAGAAAATATCTAAAGCAAAGGAATTAATGTGAGCTCAGAGAAAAACAAGGCCTGATAGTTTAATTTCTGTATTTACACGCATTTCCCATTTTTTTATTGACCCTCCCCCTCACCCCCAGAGAGTCTACTTTGTCTTGGTGCTAGTTTTAAGACAGAATTTGACATATCCTCACACCTCTGAGAATAATTTGAAGGGTGATGCTTGAAATACCCTGTTACTTCAGAGAACAGAGTGCCCATGTTTCAACGCCATGAACAATGAATTCTTATCTCATTCCTTGGGGTGACTTTCTAAACTTAGCTAGGGTTCATTTAATTTCCCACCACCAACCCCCAAACTAGAAATAATCACGCCCCTCTACCTTAAAGTACATGGAAAAAAGAACTTTAGCATTTCACTACATTTAAGATAAAACAGTAACAATACGGTTTGGTCATAGAAACCCCCTTTCATCCCTGGGGCTGGGAAGAGGGTGCAAAGTTCTCTACAAACAGAATTCCACTAGAGGGCAGTGCATCCCAGTAGAGGGTGGTGGTGGAAGGTCTCAGGAAGTTGAATGATTGAGTAGCAAACATGGAAAATATTTGTGATAAGATGTGATGTGGAAAAAAAAAATAGAATCCAGGTACTTGGTAAAAACTATGTATGTGTATAGAAAAGTATCACATAGTGGTATTTAAGAACTTAATCTTGGTCTCAGACTTTGGATTCATGCCTGCCTTCAGTACTTTCTGGCTGTGTCTTTGGATGAGTTGCTTAAAAGCCTCTAAAATATGGGATGAGGTCATTAATATGAGGGCTATCAAGTAACTAAATTAATGGACCTATAAAAACAAGCTGAGAAACCAATCTTTGATAACCTTTGACTACAGAACTGAGACACCAAGTGTGGCGGGCAGGGAGGGACATGAACAGAGAAGGAAGGAAACACAAGGGTTAGGGGGTGGAACATGGCTGAGTTGATGGTGGGCGCACTGTGGTGCTGATGTAACAGAGTGGTTCCCAGGAAGGGGAGATTCCAGGTTTCCTGCCCCCAACCAAGGAAGGGTGGAGTTGAGCAGAGAGAGGAGGAGAAACTGGAGAAGAAGGAGAAAGGAGGAAAGCAAGATGGAGACTGGAGGAGGCACATATAGCAGAGACTATAGAGATGAAGTTGCACTTGCCTCTTGGCCTTGGGCTGGTGCCAGGGACCTGGGGAATATGGAAAGAAACATTTGAAACAGGGCCTCCCTTGTGGCGCAGTGGGTTAAGCAACGCACTATGAAGCAAACCGCAGCCACTGCAGCACGAGTTCGAGTCCTACTGCTGACCAGGGAGGGGACCCACATGGCGCAGCAGACCTCTCCTGCTGTGCCCGCTGCTCCCCTCAGCAGTGTGCTTCAGTTGATCTGCCTGTTCTGTCCCCGCTCTGTCTGTGGTGAATCCTCTCACACCCCCCCCCCAAACCTCTGGCCTGTACCCCAGTGCTTGTATGCATAAATAAATAAATCTTTAAAAAAAAAAAAGAAACATTTGAAACAGATGCAGGTGAGCGACCTGTGTGGAGGTTAATGATGGCAGTGTTTTATTTTGATTTTGACTACACTCTTTTCCTTACAGATTTGTTTAGCCCCTCCTGTCCCTTTCCTGTAGTTCCCGACCAAGCTAGACTTGTGGCAAAGCTTTGGTTCAAACTTGTCTGGCTGGGCATTGACCCGCCGAGGGAATGGGTAACTGGGTGTTTTGTGTGAAAATTCTTTCTTTTATCTATTCTTTCCCTCTCTTCTCTTTATTATGCACACTAATTGTATTAAAGTTCCTTTCCATTAAGGGTTTTATGCACTAGAGTATGTTTTGTGGTAGATGGCAAAACCTATTTAGAGTGGGCAGCTTTGGGGGTTCTGACCAGAAACAGTAATACCTCATGGGGGTAACCCAATATTACCTAAGTTACATAAAATCAACCTCTGAGCCTCCCTCTCTTCATCTGTCAAGTGGAGACAATTACAAACAATACTAGGCCATTGTGAACGTCAAAGTGATCATCTGTGTAAAATTCCCAGAGTGGTACCAAGCATAGATTATTGCTCAGCAAAAAGGAGTATAGAAAAGTAAGATAACTTTAATTATTAGATTTAGTTATTTATAGGGGTTTTTACCCTTTTATTGAATTTACATTAGAATTGTGATGGAATAACATTTAATTGACTTTAAGTGTAATTATTCTCTTTGATAAGGTCTCTGTGTTTTTCTAATAGCCTTTAAATTTCAGCGAGAAAATTTTTCATGTCACTACAGAGTGTTATTTTTGTCACCTTAACATCTAGAATATCATTATCACATCTTTGCTATTTATTTTCATTCCTAACTGAATAATCTATCAACATGCAAGGAAAAAATAGAATTATAGATAATTTGTGGTGACATATATCTGAAGAGGTGTGATTCTGTATCTCTGAATCATATACAGTGTTGTAAACCAATATCACATGAATAAAATTAAAAGAAAAAGCACTAGTCCTCATGAATTATGTAGCCTTAGGGATGATATAGAACATATCTTTTAGAACTTTCTGTCAAAAAAATGTTTTTCTAATAAAAAATAGAAATATTTAATAGATTGTCATATTCTCCAATTACTTCTTGCAAAATAATTCCTTTTTTCTATTTCAAATTAATTTTTTATTAAATTAATTTATTTATACATATTTGACATCAATTGTAGTCCCCATAGAGTTCCCACAACCATTTCACCAGTGCATCATCACCTCAGTCCCTTGTGCTCTTTCTGCCCTCATCCCAGTCCCTCCGCCACCACCCTCAAGGTGACTTTGAAATGTCTTTGTCTTTTGAGTTTTGCTGATTTTTTTTTATTGTTGTTGTCCTTTTCCTTGAGCCCCATTTTTTTCTGTTTGTTTCTTCATATTCCTCCTACTAGTAAAACCATCTGATATTTTTCTCTTGCCTTTTGACTTATTTCACTGAGCATAATCCCTTCTAGCTCCATCCATGTTTTTACCAATGTCTCTAGTTTATCTTTTTAATTGCTGAGTAGTATTCCATTGTGTATATGTACCACATCTTATTGATCCAGTCATCTATTTTTGGGCATTTGGGTTGTTTCCAGGTCTTACCAATTATAAATAGTGCTTCAATAAACATAGGGGTATAGGTACTCCTGAAACGGTGATTTTGTATCTTTTACATAGATCCCTAGGAGTGATATTACTGGGTCATATGGTAGCTCTATTTTCAGTAGACTGAGGAACCTCCATACGGTTTTCCATAGTGGTTGGATTAACTTGCATTCCCACCAGTAGTATAATAGAGTTCCTTTTTCTCCACATCCTTTGCAATATTTGTTGTTGGTGGTTTGTTTTTTTTTTTTTTTATATGTGCCATTCTCACTGATAAGGTGATATCTCAATGTGGTTTTAATTTGCATTTCCCTGATTATGAGGGATTTTGAGCATTTTCTCATGTGCCTGTTGGCCATTTGCATGTCCTCTTTGGAGAAGTGTCTTTTAAGGTCTTCTATCCATTTTTTTGATTGGGTTGTTTACTTTGTTTTTCTTGAGTCTTATGAGTTCTTTGTATATCTTTGTATTGTATATCTTTGTGATCAGTCCCTTGTCAGTTGTATGTAGTGTAAAGATTTTGTTCCCCACTTGGTGGGGTGTCTCTTTATTTTGGTTAATGTTTCTTTTGCTGTACAGAAGCTTTTTAAGTTGCTGTAGTCCCAGCGTTTTATCCTCTCTCTCATTTTTATTGCTTTGGGGGATGGCTTGTTAAAGGCGTTACTGAGATGTATGCCTTGTAATGTTTTACCTGTTTTCTTCTATATATTACAAAATAATTCTTTAAATATGAATTCCAGGCATAATTTAGGGGCTCCTTGACCAGGTACTGTATGTAACAGAGGCAGAGCAACTTAAGGCTAAAACAGTCCATCACTGACAATGAAAGGTCACTCAGAAATAAAGATTTAGTGCTTCTGAAATTACAGTATGTCAAACTAGAAATATTTAATTTACAAAACTTTGATTTATATATCGTTCAGTATGTTCTTAGTTTTGTAAAAGTAGCTGACTCACCATCCATCATGTGAAAAAGATCAAAGAATGTTGCCCCAGGCAACAGCTGCCATCTCAGACACCACCTAGTTTATAGCCACCACTCATTCAAGCACCGTGGCCATCACGACTTGGTGGTCACCAAGACAACCACCTCACCACCATCTCCACCATCACCACTTCTTCCTCTGCCTGGTGCACTTTTTTAATTTCCCCATTTATTCGGTGCAAAGTAGCCAGTTAATTAGTTAATCTGAAAAAGATCATGATGGGATAGCAGCGGACCCAGGAAAAAAATTTTTATAAGATTTATTTATGCACACAAGAGCTGGGGTATAGGCCAGAGGTGTGGGGGGGGGAGTGGGTTCACCAGAGACAGAGTGGGGAGCAGAACAGGCAGATGGATTGAAATACACTGCTGAGGGGAGCAGCGGGCGAGGCAGGAGAGGACTGCCCCACCCAAGTGGGCAGGGATCGAACTCATGCTGCAGTGGCTGCAGTTTGCTTCATAGTGTGTTGCTTAACCCATTGCACCACCAGGGAGTGGCCCAGGAAAATTATTGCACAAGAATTTTGGCTATCCAGCCCCGGTTTTCAGTTGACTATAAAGAAGATCCTATTAGAGCTCCAGAGCTACATAAAGGAGCCCAGGGAACAAGGGCTTCAAAGCCTTCTTTTTAATCTAGAGGGATGATCTGCTCTTTTCATGGGCTAGAAGACTTTCATCCTCAAACAACCTGGATGACTCCATTTAAATGCTTAACACAATCACCAAAGACTTTGGGCGTTAGGAGCAGACCAAGATAATATAAGGGTTTAATACATCCTTCCCCATTTCTAAATCTAAATGGGACATTCTAGCAATGTGCTTTATTTTACACTGCACCACTAACACACATACACAAGGACACCATTTACCTCTGACAATTCTCAGAAAGAATGCTAAGCATTCTCTCGACCACTGACCTCTTCCATCACATGTCCCTTTGATTATCAAGGAAGTCACCTCTATTCAGGGAAGAGCCAAACACACACTCTCTGACTCAGGTGCCTTCTTCATACTTTTATCATGTAGGACGCCACTCAAAATATCTCCAAAACTTCCAGGTACCTTCCCGCTTGCCATTCTTTATAGACCATTTCCTTAAAAGAGCACAAAATATGGGTTCAGAGTTTTGCAAAGCAGCCCAGGAGTCATGGGCTTCAAAGGCTTCTCTAATCTAGTGAGATGATCTGCTTTGTTTCACAGCCTAAAAGAACTTCATCTTCCACAGCAGTTGGGAGCCAATCTGTCCCAAGAGAAGCTACCTGCAGTTCAAGAGAAACTGCAAGCCAAAGTTCATGTCGACGGGCACAGAGAAACTCAGAGTGATAGCTTCCATCTGACACCCCTCCCACGGCCAGCACCCCACCTGTGCAAAGGCCAGAGTTCTGCTCAAAACATTCCTGTATCATGGAAATAGTCTGCCCCAGCCCTGTATCCTAGATTGCCTCTTCCATGTGTCTCAGCTCAATTTCACTATTCTCTGCTCACCACCAAGATCCTATGCTCTGCCTCATACTCCAGTGCCAAGTCCAGCTGCAGGGATGTCAAAGCTTTAGCTAGTGTCTGGTTCACCAGGAAGACAATGACTGTAAGAACAATCTTGGAATTCTGCCCCTCCTCTCGGAAACAGACTGTAACAGGCTATGCATGTATCAAATGAACAGAGGAAATCAAAGGAAATACATCCCATGCCTGTCCCTTGAAATGGATCTGATTTGCTCATACACTGTCCCAGGGGCAAAGGAAAGCATGTAACTGGCAACACTGTGTTTCCAGAATTGCCCAGAATGCCCATCCCTGCTTCTGACATTTACTTAGAGCCTCTTCTTTGTTTTGGACTCTCATTCAGCCACACTGGGTACCATGCCAGGTCCTTCCATTGTCCCCACTGCCACCCACACACCACTTGCCTTCATCTGTCAGGTCCCAGGGCCTTAACACGTTGCACTGTCCTTGCTCTTTGCTAAGCTTTTCTTACAGTAGAATAAGTAGATACTGAGAATACAGAAATTTAAGACAATCATTAGTGGAAAAGCAAGAAAGTTCTTCCTGCCCAGTTTAATACCTTAGATTCAGAGTAGTTTTGTTCTATGTCTGATGAGGATTCCAGGAAGGACCTAAACTACAGAGAAGCTAATTTCCTCATATCCAGGAAGGCGAAGCTTTCTATGGCAGCAATTAATACTCATCTGTGTTCTTCTGTAAATGTGCTTCCAGTGTATAGCTAAGGACTTGGCAAAGTGAAAGAGGATAGCTTTGCATAGGCGCAGAAGTGATTTATTAAGAAGAGGTGAAGAAAGACAGGCAGGTGTTCTTTGAATTACTGATAAGAAAGTTGTCTAGGAATTTTCAAAGTTGCATTATTTTAAGTGGGCTGGTTTGGGTGGTTTCTGATTTTTCAGAGGCCAGCCTTTGAATTCAACCTCAAGTCCTAAAGCAGAAGGCAACATTACAGGAAGCTTTCAAAGATTTCTAAGCTCCATGCCTGAGTTTAATTATCTCTCCACAGTTGTGAAGTTTGGCAACTTTACAGGAGCACTACTGCTCTGCCAGCAAGTTGCCCCTTCCTGTAGAGACTGATAAATCATTCTCGATCTGGCCAGAATTCTCATCACACTTTACAGTCATTGATCTATGGAAAGCAAATTAATAGCACAAGTAGGAAGGCAAGGCATATGATGGAGGCTATGGGCCAAGTGGGCCACTGCTATGGCATGTGTTTGGAGACAGAGGGCAGTACTGAGCACACTTTCTGCCTTTAAATCAACACCCCCCCCCCCCCCCCCCCCCCCCCCCCCCCCCCCCCCCCCCCCCCCCCCCCCCCCCCCCCCGCCCCCCAGCCATCCTCCACCATGGATCACCACTGTTTGGTCACCTGCTCCTGGAATCTCCCCCTGAGCTCTTCCATGGGTTAGTTTAATTTAAATCTAACCCACAAAACACATTTTCCCTAGGACACATTTCACATATTACCGATAAGTCATCTATTTTACAGCCTGAATATGACTCAATGGAAATGAGATTCTTTTTAAAGCTGGATTTTGAAAACTTTAGGACAGATTAACAAAAATTGTGCCAAGGAGGAGAGTATCCACATGAACTAGAATAAAAAGAAAAAAAATAATCAGAAAACCAGACTCAGGATGAAAACTAGGATGGCATCTGCTAAATTTGGCAGGGCTCCTTGAAATAACGTCACAGTGCCCCAAGGCTGGCACAGCCAAAGAGGCTCGGTGATTGAACAAGCCAGAACTTCCCTCTAGATCTGGACAACAAACTTCTCACCTCTCCAGGATGGACCTCCAACTCCCCTGATTAATTTCCAGATCAGCTTGGCCCTGCCTTGAACTTGACTGTGACTTCACATTCCTGGTCATGACTTTGGATCTTCCCATGATGACCTTGCATCTTATCCGGAGAGGTATGCCCTGTCTCCAGGTTCAAGCACCCTCTAGCTTGACTATGGACCCAATATCAACTTCAAACATGGAACTCCCCTGTCCCCCGACTTGACCCAATAACAACCACCTATTGGGATTTGAAGGTCGTTGGGGGACTCTCATTCCTCATTACTTGCCTTTTATGGAAGTTTTCCTGATGGGTTTTTGTGTTATTGACTACCACGTTTGTGTTCTTGCTGTATATTTGTTGCAAAATTCATTGACTTAATTCCTTATTCATTGGCTATTTCACCTGCTCGATTCCTTCATGGCAAATACTCAGTATCACTTAACAATTTTTTTTTATTTCCCCATTGTCTTATAAAGGCCTTGCATGACATAGCTTAGCCTTCAATAAGTACTGGGTAAATCAATGACTACTTTCATAATATAGTCATCTTTTCCCCACGAACTGGTTGTAATTTTTTAACAGTTGAATCATTTCCACTTAAATTATCTGAAAGTTAGTAGTGTACCTATCAATCACAGAAAACATTACACCTACTTCTAGGAATGTTATATGAACTCTCAGAGTCCTCCACTCAAGAATGTTGAATTTATATAGTGTATTTTCATTTACATGTTCTTTTTTTTTTAAAGATGATCAATTATTACTGACATTGAGTGCTTACTGTGTCTTTGGCACTGTTCTCGGTACTTACACATATTAGCTCCATAAATTATTACTGCAACGCTGTGAAGTAGGTACACTAGCTATCCTGAAGAAACTAAATCGAGAATGGCAAAGAAACTTTTCCAAGTTGAGAAACTACAAAGTGACAGAACCAGCCCTCAAGCTAGCCCCTAAAATTCCAGAACCTCCTTCTTATTCACTACCCAAGTCACCTCAGAGAATCTATTCATCTCCCTGATAGACCCTACAATGAAGACTGTGAAGAGAAAGTGGAGCCCCCCACCCCAAAAAAGCAAAATTATGGAATGCAAAGGCAAGGTCAGACATCTAGTTTTATGGTTCCCTTGCTAATTCTTTAAATATTGTTCCGATGATCTTCTCAAACCCCAAGCAGATGTCACTGTCTCTTTTAGCTTAGCATTTTTTTGTAAGTTTGAGGTAGCTTTGATATTTTTCTTCTTCATTCTAGTTCTTTCATCTTCATTTTTCTCATAGATAGGTGACACAGAAATGTATAGGACAAAGGAGAAATGCACATATGGAAGGTGAAACAGGGAGACTGCCAGGATAGAAGCACCTCCCACCCCAACTCTCCCCATTACAGTCAGCACCAGGAAACTTGAAGAATGCTGCCCTATAGTTCACAGAAGAGGAAGAAAAGAACAATCAATAAATGCAAATGAAAATTAAAACATCCACACGATACCATTTCACATCCATCAGATTGGCAAAAAGTTTAAATCAGAAAATAATCAGCAATAACTAATGAAGTTGAAGATATGATACCCTCTACCCCAGAAATTCTGTTTCTATAAGCATCCCTAAAGGAATCCACTCACATGTGTATTCAGAGATGTTATTTAAAGCATTGTGTTGGGATAAGAAAAAATTGGAAATGTGGTATCCATCAATATGGGAAGCCTATTATGGGAATGGATACTATGGGAATGGATAAATAAATTTATGTGTATTCAGACACAGAAACATTTAATAGTGAAGTCCATGTCCTTGATGTATCAACACAGATCCCCAAATCAAAATGTTCAGTGAGAGGGCCTCCCTGGTGGCACAGTGGGTTAAGCAATGTACTATGAGGCAAACCGCAGGCACTGTGGCACGAGTTCGATCCCTGCCTCCGGCCAGAGAGGGGACTTGTCTGCCTCGCCTGCTGATCCCCTAGGCAGTGTGTTTCAGTCAGTCTGCCTGTTCTGCTCCCCACTCTGTCTTTGGTGAATCTTCTCACCTCCCATGACTCTGGCCTGTACCCCAGATCTTGTATGCATAAATAAATAAAAATTTTAAAAAAATGTTCAGTGAGAAAAGCAATTAATGGAGAAGATTCCATAGAGTACAAGATTATATAAACTTGAGAACATACAGCTCGAGATGTTTTCTGTGGAAATGTCCACACAGACCCGAAGCGTAAATACAGGCATGGGATGAGGACACATCAACACTGGAATGAGGCTGTCGCTACACTGAGGGAGACAAGTAGGGCTCAGGTGGAGAACAAGGGAGCACATCCTTTCTTATTAAAGGGAGCACGCATTAGATCCCTGCTTTATTATTATATTATTATATATTTTATATTATGTTATTATATGCATAAATAAATCCTTAAAAAAAATAAAAGGGAGCCAAAGTAAGAGGACAAAACACTAAAATGTGTGAATTTGAGCAAGTCATTATTCAAATGTCAGCTGCTCTTTGTCCTTTTTTTTTTTTAATTTTTTTAAGATTTTATTTATTTATGCACACAAGAACTGGGGTACAGGCCAGAGGTGCAGGGGTGAGCGGATTCACCAGACACAGAGTGGGGAGCAGAGCAGGGAGATCAGCTGAAACACACTGCTGAGGGGAGCAGCAGGTGAGACAGGAGAGGTCTGCTGCGCCATGTGGATCACCTCCCTGGCCAGGGATTGAACTTGTGCTGCAGTAGCTGCTGGTAGCTTCATAGTGCTTCACCTTGACCCCTGCACCATCAGGGAGGTGCCTCTTTTTGTCTTTTTCTCTATTTAAAATTGTCCAGTGAAAAACCAAACGTTTCCCCACTACTGGGCAGTTTCAGAGGAGTCAAACCTAAAGCGTAGGAAGGGGAGCTGATTTAGGAGCGGAGGCTTGAGGACATAAGTGGACTCACACAGCCTGATGCTGCAGAGCCCGTGACGCGCTGTCAGTGCCGCGGAGCACCAGCTAGAGGAGGGTCCACGCTTATTTCCAAGCAAGAAGGATAGGTTAGACCTGCCGGGCAACCTTCTGTTTCTCCTAGAGTCAGGTAGAGTTTCTGTGATTCACAATTTAATATCGCTTGTCTTTGGTAAATCTTCCTGCCCACACAGGCATGAGTCTAACAACATCAAAGCAAAATTCAATTTACAGCAAAATGCGGTTTGCACAGGCTATAAAGCAAATTTCTTTAAACGAGCTAAACCAAATCTTTTTGGTGCAACATTCTTTTTTCCTTTGGTCTTCTCTTACATCCAGATTCTTGTTGTTAGATGTCTTTAAAAATACATCTTTTGATGATTTGAAAAGTTGCCCCCCAAATGGGTCCCTTTTAAGTATGAATAAAAATATCTATGGGAGGTCTAAACACATCTAATATGCTTAATGAATTCATTATCATACACACACACACGGGCTAATTGGTCACCATGGAGATGCTATTTATTTTGAAAATTGATAAACTAAAGAAACATTTATCCAGTCTTCCCTTTATGAACTATACCAATACCTAATCAAATAACAAAATGACAAATAAGACAGTTTCTTTTCATAACTGACTTCCAACAACTACATGAAGAAGAAAAGTGAGAATGGAAATATTGCCATTTTGCAACCCCTGAAGAATTACACCCCTGGGGCATTAAGAAACAATCAGACATTATATGCCCAGTGGTGGAGAACAGCACCACCTATGTGATAATCTTGCTAAAACCATCAAATCTGAATTGACTAAGCCTCAATATCCAAACACCAATTTACAAAATATAGAGAGCAGAGGGACATATTAAAGAGGAATATAATCAGCAAATCCGAGCTGTGAAAAATCACATGTATATGTATGTACATATTCCAAAAAGAAATGAAAATATTTTCCATAGATAGACTATAAACAAATGTTCATATGAGCTTTTTTTAAAACAGCAAAATACCGGAAACAGCTCAGATTTCCAATGATAGGCGAGATGGATGAGTGGATCTATTCATAGTGGTTGATTTATATTTTTATATTTGTGTATTTGTGGTATATTTGTATAACGACACTCACCTCTGTGATCAGAGGAACAAAATACTGACACACACACACCTCTATATAAATCTCAATGTCATACTGAGCAAAAAAGCTGGATTCCAAAGAGCACACACGTATGATTCACTGAATAAAACTCTTGAACAGGCAATCTAATCTATAGGGACAGAAAGGAGCTCAGCAGGTGTCCTGGGCAGAGAGGATGGTGGGTACAGAGATAGATGCATTTGTGGAAACCTAACAAACATATTTAATATGGGTGTATGTTATTATATGTGGCTGATAATTCAATGATGTTGATCATTTTAACAGTGCCAGAAGAAACTATGTGTTAAAAATGCCAAAAGGATTCAGGATTTAAGATGGGAAAAAGTTTAGTAAAGTTCACGAAACCCCAGAGACAGCTTCCTGGAACAAGGATTTTTGAAGAGGACAAAAACCAGCCCAGAGAGACAAAGCAGCAGGAGCAAAACCCAAGAGCAGGGAATTGACACTGTGAAAATGAGAAAGAAAGGCCATTCCTATGTATTGAAGCTAATTTCTCGGACAAAGCTGTGTTGCTGAGAATTTCGGCTTTTGTTATTTTCTCAACATTGTTTAGCAACAATAAAAATGCTTGAAAATGCACCAATAATTAAATATTGCAGCTTTTAAATACTGCTTGTCAAACTTTGCCTAATGGATTTTCAGGGGGTTGAACGGTTGTGTCTCGTCCTTGACCTGCACTGTTTAATTATCCTTATCGACTGACTCATGAAATTCTATCATGCACAGTGGTGCTGGAGATGAAGCTTTGTTCCTTTCACGAAACCGAGAGCTGTCTGCCTTTCCTCCTGGCCCCTGATCAAGAACTGAACTGCTGTCTTCCCCCACTGCCTAACAAGACAAATGACCAGGAGGGAGACATCTTGATATTCCATCAGAAATCCACATGAGCCCCTCTCAGATAAGATTCATTTTTTCACTTACGCAATGAAAACTGATTTCAAAATCAGGACCAAGCACACTGGCGGGGAGAGAGGTGACAAAAGGAAGCTGATTTCTGTGCATTTGGAAGACCAGGCTGCCTCTGAAAATGTATCTATTAGCTGATAGGTGGCTGAGAATCTGCAATAAAGTTCCTTTCCTGTGGCTGAGGCATTTTAAAAATAGATGACCTTTAAGGGTCCTTAGTACCTGGACATTTTGACATTCTACATTAGCACTTTAAAACTCAACATCCTTGGGCTGAGACAGGCCTGCATATGTATTTTATTCAGACTCCTAGTGTTCAATGTGTGTGTGTGTGTGTGTGTATTCAGAATATAGATTCTGAATATATGTGTGTGTGTAGATAGATACATAGATACATAGATAGATAGATACACAGATGATAGATACATAGATAGATAGAGAGACAGACAGACAGACAGACAGACAGACAGACAGATAGATAGATAGATAGATAGATAGATAGATAGATAGATAGATAGATAGATAGATGCTCAGAAAAAGTGTAAAAGACTCAACAGTATTGTCCTCTTTAGGTCACCCATCAAGGTTAACTCTTCTTTTGTTGTTTGGTCAGTGAGTCTGTTAGTTACAGAAAACTAATAATATATAATGACCCTTCTCCAGAGAAGTGTAAATTGTGTGTGTCCAATGAGATGCAACTGGTTATTGCACAGATGAGTAGGCAGACCCATTCTGTGGCGAGATCTTTTTTCCATCTATTTGGAAATTCATTTCAGAATTCTTTAGTCTTTGTTAAGTCTCTTCTCTTTCCAGCGTCTCTTGAACTTAACAACATCTTACTGGTTACCTCATTAAATAAAAAGTTTGACAATTGACCATTTTATAGCCAATTATCTTTTTACAAATATGTTTGAAATATTACACTGGTTGGGCTCTCAGGAAGAGACAGTTGAATGAATCCTCACAGTGGGTTTTTCCATAAATGAGATTTGTCTCCACCTGTTTGGCCTGTATGGTCTTAGGACAACTGAGTGACTCATGGGGCGACATAAGGAGGCTTGATCCACCACATTCTCTGCCGGACCTCATCATATGTGCTGGTCCCCAAATACACCAGCTGATACACAGGAGGAAGAGGATGGCTAACAGAACAGAAGGGAAGGCCCAGGATGATGGGGAAAATTCTGGCAGTGTGGGATCTTTCTTGTCCTTGTAGCTAAGAGATACAGCCTTACAACAGCCTTATGTAGTGCTAAGGGGAAAGGAAGATTGTCTGTCTAGGTTGTGGTTGAATTGTTTAAGAGCCAAATTAACCACACCCGCCATCATTTGTGTCAAAGAGCTTGATCTGAATCTAATGACTCCACCGGATGTCAATCAGAAAGACAGATGGATGAGGGAACATTTTACATGAGGCTAATTGTTGCCTAGAAGAACCTTGGCATTTGCAGGCAGTACTTGACTACTAGGCTTTCAACTGTGTGATCTTCATTCAGGCCAGGGTCAATTCTCATCGCTCTCTCCCAAAACAGAATAGGTCCACCTTGCTACAAAACAGCTGGAAGTGGGAGACCTGAGTCTCAACTCCAACCTCTACTCTGCCTCCCTTTGATCCCTGAGCTGCCTTCCCAGGTTCCCACTGTGTGAGTCCTGTCTCCACCGTCAGCCCATCAGTCAACCTGGACTCTTACAGTTCAACTCACAGATAGTCTTTTAGTTCATCACCAGGATCCTTTGCCCTTGGGTCAGGTTCTAAGAATGTCCTCCAGTCAGCCTGACCTCCCTGGCCTTCGTCTTGAGAACTATACAATAAGCAACCAGGTCAAGTATCTTCTTCCCATGTGAATATTGGAAAGCATCTCAAGATCCCCTTTCAACCTAAATCAGAAGTCCTCAGTCCTTTAGATAAGATTTGCTGTTGCTTAAAAGCTCTTTTGGTTGCTTTCTTCATGCCATGCACAGTGCTCTATGCTAGCTTGTACACTGTCTTATTGAATACACATTTTTATGTTTCCAGGGCTGTATTCTCAACAAACCAATACTTGGAATAATTCAGAAGGTTTCAACTGTGGACTCATTTACATTTTTAAAGTGTGAACTACAAGACAATTTCCTAAGTGACTGTACTCGTCAGCTCCAGTGGACTAAGATCAAGCAAAACCTTTACTGATAAGTTTGTGGGAAATGTTAAGGATATAAAACACAGTTAGGAGATATTAGAAAGACATCATTGAGAGAATTAGATTTAACACCCTCTATTCTCTGTGTAATTGCCTATAGCTGCTGCCCCTCAAAACTCATCAATTTCAGCAGGACAAGATATTTCTTGAGGTCATAACCACACTTAAACATTTACTCTGTGCTCTACAATGAAATAAATTCATCCAACTTGGTCTCCCTGGGAAGTCAGCTCAGTAGCACCTGCAGAAACCTTGGATACAGCAGATGCCCACACAAAGGGACCCTGTGGGCCTCAGAAGACTCACCTGAAGACCTCTCCCATGACCTCCTCTGTGACCTGATGAGAGCCCCAACTTCTTGGATCCTCTTTTACCACCTGCAAAGTCAGGAGGAGTACCAAAATCCTGGTTCTTCTCATGTTGATTGTTCTATGATCCCCTTAATCTTCCATAACAATGTTAAATAGTTGTCAGACTGTCAAAGCCACTCTCAAAGAGTGGCTAGAAGCGAAGGTGAAGATATGTGGGGTCTCAGGAAGGGAGGACTTAACGTCAGCTTCCATATTGCCCATATGGTCCCTGTTCTCAGACATGGACAGCTGGTGTTTTTTCATTTGTATGTAGTGCTAAGTAAGCACACGACAGAGCCCCTGGCCTCAGCACCCCCACTTCCAACCGTGGTGCCATGCCCAAGACCCTCTACAAGAACCTTAGAACTGCAGCGAGTGGATGCAAATATCGGCAACAGCGGGACTGTGGTGAAATGGAGAACATGAACCTCATCTGTAACAAACCCCATTGGTACCCCAACTGAATCAGATAACTTATCAGCTCCGTGTGCACCAGCTCCCAGCTCCTATGTGCTTTGCGGCTAAATGTTTTATCTCTGTGCCCTTCAGTGGTCACTGTTCTTGGGTCTTGGAGTTAACGCCTGAAAGGTCAGGGCAAATGCCTGAAGATGAGGGCCTCCTCTCTTCCCGATCACCAACAGCCCGTGGACTAGGTAGGATGCACTGAGGTATCTCTTCTCCATGGTGTTTCCATAAGCTCAGGCTGAGGCTGAGACATCACCTGAAATCACGCACTTGCTTGGCTTCTCCCCACTATTCTGCCTCTGGATCCCTCTAGCAGTGCTCCCCTCTATTGGGAGCACTTTCCAATAAGTCATTTATATCCAAAGCCTTGACTCAGGGTCTGCTTCCCAGAAAAGCCAAACTACAACACTAACTAGACATATTCAGCTGCAACTTTTTTAAAAGGTTGTTCTGTCAAGCAAAATATATCAAAGAACCAAATTTAGCCAGTAAGCCACCAAGTTGCAATCTCTGGTTTAGTCTAAGAAAAAGTTACCAGTCTAGTGAAGAAAGCATGGACTTGAAATGATGCTGAAGAATTTAGCAAAGATGTAGAACAGCTAGAGAAACAGATATATCTAATGTTGATGAGTACCATAAGCTCTTAGCTTTCCTATTGCATTTGGTTCTTTCCACTCGATGTATTAACACCTGCTATAAAGACTAGAGAATAGAAACAGAATGGCTAATTCTTAGGCTAGTTTATGATGCAGAATAGAAATTGTTTACTTCTCCCATATTTTAGGAACTGTGAACTGTTCTTTGTACTGATAATGGCTAACATTTGTTTAGCGTAATACAGTCTTCAAGATGCTTTCCAGACGAGATCGGGCGCATTCAGGGTGGTATGGCTGTAGACTAAGATGCTTTCCAATACATGAACTTTTGCAATCCTTCCAAATCTCTGTGAAGTACTATGATTAGCTCTGTTTTATAGATGAGGAAAATAAAGCTTGGAAACTCAAAAATCAGACAAACATGGCTCTGACTTACGGATGTTTTGCTAGCACATAAAGTTGATGCAGATCTGTTGTCTTGAAAAACCGGTGATTCTAAACAAGATAGTTACTAGCAGAAGAGTCTGTGAGAATTGAGATACACTGAGTGAATTAGAAGAGAATATGCAAATAGATATTTGCAAGAGAAACCAAAGAAGGTGATGTGATGAAGAGTTGGGAAGAGGGGCCTCCCTGGTGACCTAAGGGGTTGAGCACCACACTGTGGGGCTTCCGCAGCCACTGCAGTGAGAGTCCGATCTCCGGCCAGGGAGGGGACCCACATGGTGCAGCCTCACCCCTCAGCAGTGTATTTCAGTGGATCTGCCTGTTCTGCTCCCAGCTCTTTCTCTGGTGAATCCTCTCACCTGCCCCCCCACTCCTTACCTATACCTTCAGCTCTTATGTGCATAAATAAATAAAAAATTTTAAAAAAGAGTTGGGAAGACATGTAAAATTGAAAGGAGACAGAAAATGATATGGTTTGTAATAAAGGTGGAAAGGCAGAGGGAGGAAGGGGTGGAAGGGGATGAAGAATCATCAAGAAGAGAATTAAGAACAGTAAGAAGGGTCAGGCTGAGATCAGGTGGGTATGTTTTGAGGGCAACAAAAGGCATAAACAATACAGATCCTTTAAGCAGGCAGGATGTGAGGCATCAAGGAAATTCAGGTCATATGTTCAAATCCTATTTCTAGCACTTGCTAGCTATTTGATGGGCAAATTATTTTGTATTCATTTCCCCATCTGTGAAATGGGCCACAGTCATCTGTCAGGATTTCTTCTATTGCAAAAAAGAGAAGATCACTTGAATCAAGGGGGACGAATACTATGATCTACTTCCGTGGGTTATGAGGAGGATCAAGTTAACATCAGCGAAGGGGATGGAGGAGTGGTTCATGGATGATGACATCAGATAAGTGTCGACTGCTAATAGGGTAGAACTGTGATGGGGGAAAGGGGAGAAGAGTTGCACAATCAGGAAACAGGGCAGGGTATTACAAACGGGGAGTCAGGAAAAGTGCTCATGAACAAAATTAACACACTCTCTTACTGAAGGTTGTTGGATAGCTTAGGAGAGGGATGTGGTGATGAAAAATCACTGTCAGCATTTAATAGTTTGATTTTAATTTGTGGCCTTGAATCTTCTCTGTGTTGAGAACACATCCCAGTCTTCACAAGTCTTTAAAAGGTCAGGAACTTGGAAATAAGCCTGTACTTTTTCAACCCTGGCTCTTTATTTGTGCTGTACAAAGACAAAAGCTTCCAATCTATTAATAACACTACAAACAAGGGTGTTTTCTCTAACCTGTTCTGAGTCTTACAGCTTCCTATCTGCTATTATTTAGATGTGCTTCCCAGCTAGAGAAAGAATAAAACCGTGATTTAAATTGTTTGTCTGTCTCAATGGGGAATGATGGAGATGGCTTTTGTTATGCCAAAATGAATTCAGAGAAATGAAAAGAGTTAGCTAAATTATTATTACCTATGTGCATATGTAATTATGACAAAACCTTTGGTCACAAGCTTTCACTTAGGAAGAGAGAAATAAAGTCTCCCAATGGCTTAAGCTTTATGAAAAGACTGGCTGGAAGAAACATTAACAATGACAGCCGTGCTCAAGCACCTAGGAATGGCAGGACAGTGTAAAATCTCACCCGGGACCAGAATCTGACATTCACCCAACTCTGACGTCCGTGGCATGTGATGAACTATGCTAATAACATTTATGCCACACATATTTTTTCCTTTTATAGACATATTTCAAATGCTACCATCATGAGTTATTTGAAGAATTAGTTAAGAGTTCAGTTTTTCTATTATATGTGACATGGCAATAGAAGCCATGCATAATGTTGAATTAAAATATTAATTTGCCAAGAGTTCTGGGAGTTGCAAGCTTTATTTCTAGAGCTATTTAGCACATCCTAAAAATGAGCTATGGCCATTGCGATGGTTTTAGTAGAATGCCCCTAAAACCTTTTATTTTCTTTCTTGACAATCTAGGTTCTGGCTAACGCTGGAAAGGGACAGCTAAATGAAAGGTAGCAAACTCATTTGCTGAAACCATTTTCCCCGCCTGAGAGATAATGACAGTGAAGCCCCGTGTGGGAAAACGGTTTGAAGATAACCTAAAAACCAATCTGTGCACCTGCTGAGATGCACAGGATACAACATGATTTAAAGATGGACCAGCCAGCCTTGATCCTCAGTAAACAAACACTTTGGAAGGGCTCACTGCACATGGGCTGTGTTGTTAGGTTTTGTGGGAGACCCAAAATAAACAGAATGCATCACTGCTACTTCTGAGAACGTTGGTGGTCCATTTGAGCAAGAAGAACCACGAATATACTTGAAAATGAGCTGAAACTTCAGAATAGATGGCCACACTGCTTGTCAGGATTTCTGTTACAATTAAGGGGAGATCACGTGAATAAAGGGGGGTTTATGACCACCAGGTTTGCTCAGCTCTGCAATGTCATCAGGGACCTATTCTGTCCCTGTCTCTCTCCACCTTTCCTCTCTTCAGCTAGCTGGATTCTCCCATCACGGATGCTGCAGCTCTAGGCTCCATTCCTGAACACCACACTCACTGTGCTGCAGCAGTGCAGACCAGACTAATGGGCCTCACGCTGACTGGGCAGCCTGACCGCACAGCCACCTGGGGGATGGTTGGCTTCATGAGCAAAAGACAACTGGGAATGACCCCTAGAGCCAGGGGGGTGGGGAGCTACAGGAAAGGGAAGCTGGGTTCTGTGAAGTGAGGAGGGGAAGGCAAACTGTTCATCTTCACCCAGAAGATTCTGAAATCTCTTCCAGAATTGGTTTTAATGTTTCACAATTAAAATGGCGGCCATTTTGTTGCGCTCCAATCACTTACTGCAACTTAAGCTAATTTGTTTTTCTTTTATTCAGAAGGGAGCTGGAAAGATATGAACTCTTTTTTTAATCTCTCATAGACCCTCTTCATTTATTTGGAAGGAGAAATTAGATCATGTAATCATTTAAAATAATTTGAATTCCTTGTATTTCTTAAAACTTGCTTGAAAATTACCTAGTTTTCTACTTTGGGGCTTTAATTTCTCTTCTCTGGATGCATTTCCGTGTTTCAGAATATCTTGTTAAACATAGTGACAATATCCATGGAGCCCAGTGCTGCTACAGCTTCCAAAAGGCACCTGCCTGAGTGGGAAAAATATTTGCACACCACATATTTGACAAGGGGCTGATATCCAAGATCCACAAAGAACTCATACAACTCAACAAAAAGAAAACAACCCAACAAGAAAATGGGTGGAATAGTTAAATAGGCACTTCTCCAAAGAAGACATACAGATGAGTAACAAGTACATGCAAAAAACTTCATTGGCCACATACTGTCAAGAAAATGCAAATCAAAACCACAAAGAGGGCCTCCCTGGTGGCCGCAGGGCTAAGTCTCAGTGCTATCACCCCTCTGGCCTGAATTTGACCTACAGCCAGGGAGCTAAACCACATATGGCACAGCAGACCTCTCCTGTCTCTCCCGCTGCTCCCCTTAGCAGTGTATTTCAGTAGATCCACCTGTTCTGCCCCCCCCACTTTGTCTCTGGTGAATCCCCTCACTCACTCCATCCCCTGCACCTCTGGCCTATACCCCAGTTCTTCTACCAAAAAAAAAAATCAATTAATTAAAAAAAACCCATAATGCGATATCTCACACATGTGAAAATGACTCATACCATGAAAACCAGAAAAAACAAATGCTGGCAAGGATGTACAGAAAAAGGAACCCTCTTTCGCTGTTGGTGGGGATTTAGACTGGTCCAACCCCCATGAAAAACAATATGGAG
The DNA here is from genome assembly GCA_019455555.1 of Galemys pyrenaicus. Classification (NCBI taxonomy): domain Eukaryota; kingdom Metazoa; phylum Chordata; class Mammalia; order Eulipotyphla; family Talpidae; genus Galemys; species Galemys pyrenaicus. The sequence continues at coordinate 1,730,034 of JAGFMF010011681.1, read as the reverse complement.
GTTTCTGAAAAGAATAAAAATAGATCAGCCACAGCTACCAGAAATTCCACTCCGGGGCAGACACCTGAAGAATACAAAAACACTAATTCAAAGGGAAACATGCACTCCCATGTTCACTGCAGTACTATTTACAATAACCAAACTGTGGAAACAACCCAGTTGCCCAAATACAGATGAGTGGCTCAAGAAGATGCGGTATATATACACACAGTGGAATACTATTCAGCCATCAAGAAGGAAAAACTCTTACCATGTGTGTCAACATAGATGAAGCTAAAAGGGATGATGCTAAGCAAAATAAGTCAGAAGGAAAAGGACAAAGAGCAGATGGTGTCACTTGTATGTGGAATATAGAGAAACCAAACACTGGTGCAGATAAAACCAAACAAGCCCTAGAAAGCTAACTATAGAACTGAGGTTACTAGAGGTGGAGGGAAGGGAAAGGGGTGAAAGCAAGGTGGGGAGAACAAAGGACTATGGGGTTGGACTATGGGTATTTCGGTGAGGAGGGGTGTGTGATAAAACACACCCTGAGTGGGCAAAACCTGTACTTCAAAGCACAAATATGAAAACCAGTGTTACACAATTATTTTTAATCAATGAGGTTTTCATACTTTAGCTAATTTAAACAAAGCAATTACATCTGTGATATCATTAATATTTTCAAGATGGTAGAATTCAAGTTCAAAGTAAAGATGGTGGAAGCATCTTGTCTAAAGAATGACATGGCAGCGACTGGACCAGATGCCAGGAGTCTCTGATTCCAAGGCCTGCTTTCTTTCTATTAAGCCAAACTGCCCCCAAAACTAATAGTGGAGTTTAAATAAGACTGAGTATAACCGGGGGAAAAAATTATTCCTGCCCATTAAGTAAATATAACAAAAAAATAAATGTCACCACCTGTAAGTCTGTCATTTGAAAATTACTCCAATGTTAACATATTAAAACAAACTATTCTTCAGTATTCAAATTGTTCCTTCCCTCCCCCGCAAACCAAGCAATCATCCTGTAAAGCCAGGTTTATGAAGTAATATGTGTCAAAAGCATTATGATATAGAAATGATTAATGATTTATATGTTGCTAAAAACATTTTTAGAAGCCTACTTCAAGTCTCGCTGATGAAGTGATTTTAGACAAGGTTACTTAAATGTCAAAATATAGAAAAATGAATTCCTTTTGCTTTCGAAGTCAATAGAAATTCACTGACAAAAGCAGTTATTGGAAGGGGTTAAAAAGAAAATCTGCAAACAATTATGTAATGTGTGTAAGGGATAAAGGGCCTCAATTAAACTCATGCCAAAAAAAGTAATTAGGCTGCACCTCATTGTCAGAATGAACTGGAACAAGAAAAATGAGAAATCTGGTCAGGAGGAGAGGGAAGGGTCATGGCGGAGGCCCCACGTGGGTGCAGAACGGCCTGGCGGTGCCTTCCTCTACCTCTCTCTTTGGGAGGAAAGTTTCTCTTCACATTTGCCAATGTTTCGGACAGTCGTTGTCTTCCTTCTAATAATCAAAGCATTACATTTCCAGAGTTTTTTCTGCTCTCTCTCCTTTTCAAACCATCTCCAGTGTCTACAATAAGTCAGATCCTGCCTGGGCTATGTGACCCCCCAGAACCACACTTGTTTTGGTGTCCTTTAAGAAGGAGCAGAATCTTCACGTTCTATCCCCAGCTCATGGAGAGATCCACTTAACTCAAACCAAATATTAAGATTTACTGGGAACATTTTCAATAACTAAAAGAAATTTGTAAATGTTAGCGTTTGCTTTAACACATTTTTCTGACTCTATATTTGTTACACAAATGTCATAATAAATTATAATACCTATACTAATTATGTTTATTATATATTTATACAAAACAGCATACCTCTCTTGTTAAGTAAACATACAAATACACACTTTAACTAGCCTAACAAAATTACTTTTTTACATGTTCCTTTCCAGTTTGTGTCTCGCTCCCTTTCTCTCAGTCTCTCTCTCTCAGTCGCTGTCTCTCTGTATATATATGTATATATTGTATATAAAATTTAATACAAATATAATTTTGTATTATAATTTCAATACAATATAATTTTTTACTGTTTTATGCATTTAATGTTGGGTGATTAATGTTTTCCAAAATGCTAAATTTTGATCAAAAATACTTGATCTGTAGAGACACAAAATTTAGTTTAAAAAGTACCAAGTTCTTCAAAACTTACTTGAAAGTTTTCCAATAACTTACTTAAGCATCAGTTCTTAAATTTAAATTAGTGAGTACTAAGTACAGTTAAACATGGCGTTCCTCAAAGCTCTCACACAAGGCGTATGCATGGGGCAGTCCAGTGAACACAGAGGTCTTACAACTGGGATTTTCTGAGCAAGGGCTACAGAGGACAGAACCATTAATTAACGTTTACCTCTTTTTGGGAAAAAATATCTATATTGACTTACTTGAAGGCTTCCCCCTTCCCTCTCAACAAGAAAAACCATCCAATAACCATTTACATGAGAAGACAATAGATGGAGTTCCAAGCTCTTCTTGAAGACCTGAATAGATGGATACTAAAACAAGATTTTTTTGAATAAAATGTTCCCATATGAAATGAAAATGAGCTCTTTTAGATGCTTCTTCAGAGGGAAGTGGAAAAATCCAATTAACTGTTTTCATAGCACCAGCTGGTTCTTTGGAGCAGAAAGAAATAACACCTCCCAGGAGTGAACATTTATTTCACTTTGAGTCAGAAACGCAGTCACCCTGATTCCCTAAGAGATCAGGGTACCTGTTAAACAATATTGATGGTAATTAGGATGACAAATAACAACAAGTAATAAGGACATGATTTCTCACCCCTGTGGCTCTTCTCTAATCTTTATTTAATTTGTCTATGTGTTTTGGTACTAATGAGATTTAAAAAATCTATTTTAAGTTTAAGCTCACTTCCTGTTTTATGAGAGCGCAGTGTCTCATGATCATTACAAATTCCTAAAAATAATGATAGCTTTTGCTTTATTTTGTAAATGTCCAGATATTATTTTAAGCATTTTGAATTATAGTTAAGTGTCTAATACCCATAACTACTGGTGGTTAAGTCACTTGTTGAAGAATATGTCGCTATGATCTTCTTAGACATTATTTTAGATGGGAAATTTGTTATTCCACATTATGTTTCTTCCTAAATAACTTTCAGCAGACACACACACCTTACTCATCTTTTCCTCTTTCATTCCTTCCTCTCCTCACTTGTACTATCAACCCATCACAATCGAGTCTCTGCTACCTATCTCTAACGACTGCCTCAGTGGCCAGCTCGAGGGGCCAGCCTTCAATTCCGCTCAGAGCTGGTCTCTTTTCAAGTTACCGCTCAGGATGACTAAGGCACATCTTTCCTCCTGCTTCTCCCCTCATGTTCTCCACAATCTTGCTTACTCGTCTTTACTGTGCAGTTCACATCCACTCTATATGGAGGCCCCTCTGGACTGTGATCTTGCTTCTCCTGCCATCAAAACCTGAAGTTTCTTTCTCTACTCCTTTAACCTGCGCTGGCAAACAGAATGGAGGTGGAAGTGATATTAACAGAGTTCCAGCTGCGATCTCAAGGGTAATGCAGTTTCTACTTTTCTTTCTTGAAACCACATGGCTGCTATGTAAAAATGCCTGCGTCAGGCTCCTCAACAGGAGAGACCACATGGAGACCAATGCCCACTTGGTCGCCATCCTGGGTCATCCATCCCCAGTCGAGTCACCAAATGACTACAACTACATGAGTGACCTCAGAAGAAATCACTAGAAGAACCACCCACTTGAGCACAAACCGAATTGCTGGTCTTGACAGCCATGAACCAAAACATTGTGTTAAGCCATAAAGTTTTGGAGTAGCTTGTTAGGCAGCAGGGGTTAACTTATCCTTTTGGGGATGGCAGAAGAACAGGATGGGAAGATGATGCCTGGCTACGTCATGGAACAGAAAGACCTGATTGTCCCAGACTATTAAATGAGAGAGAAACCAACGCTCTAGTTCAAATCATACATCACATACATGATTTCGTTTCACTTTGCTGTCATCTTTGAAGTAAATACTGTGAACATGTTGTAAAATGTTCTGGGAACTACGCCTCTTTGTTCTAGCTGACAAATGAGCAAAGCCAGCTACATTGTCTTGGAGTCTGTGAAACAACTATGCAAAATCAGCTGCCTGTGGGTAAAGTTGGTCTTTTCAATCTCCATTAATCCAAGGACTTGATATCTTCTTGTTGAACTAGGGCCTCCCTGGTGGCACAGCAGGTTGAGCACCACACTGAAGCATCTGCAGCACAGCAGTGCAAGTTCGATCCTTGGTCAGAGAGGGGACCCACATGATGCAGCAGACCCCTCCTGCCTCACCTGCTGCTCTCTTCAGCAGTGTATTTCAGTCCATCTACCTGTTCTGCTCCCCACTCTGTCTCTGATGAATCCTTTTACCTCCCTTGTCTCTGGCCTGTACCCCAGCTCTTGCATGCATGCATAAATAAATCTTTTAAAATAAATAAAATTTAAACTAGTGGTACGCAGGTTTTGCATCTCCACAGTGCATTCTTTAGAAAGAACAAGATTATGTCCCAGTATTGTCTTCCTCTGCACATAGATAGAATCATCATATCTTTTTTTAAAATTTGTGCATCAGGAACTGGAGTTCAGGCCAGAGGTGTGAGGTGGGGGCAGGGGGAAAGGTGAGAGGATTCACCATAAACAGAGTGGGGAGCAGAACAGGCAGATTGACTGAAATACACTGCTGAAGGAAGCAGCAGGCAAGACAGGAGAGTTCTGCTGTGCCATGTGGGTCAGCTCCTTGACTGGGATTGAACTCATGGCAGTGGCTGGCAATAGCTTGACAGCACTGAGTCTTTAACCCCAGCCCCACCAGGGAGGCCCAGAATCAACTACCTTTTGGTCAAAACAATTTAGAACCAAAAGTCCCCTGTCAAGAATAATTACTTTTAATGCCAGTAACTCACTATTCCTACCTATATAAATTAAACTTAAACTTGTGATTGTTGGAACAGTTCTTACAGTAAAATCTATAGGATTGCTTCTGGGTTTGAATCTTCACTTTGATTATCTAGTAAATTATTTACCTAATTACTGTTGAGACTTTTATTCCAGTTAACAAGTCCGAGATATTATTTTCTTCATTTTAGAAATGATGAAACAAAAGCCCCTAAAGATGTGTGGGGAAGCACTCAAGCAGCTTGGAAGCCTGTTTGATGAGGATAAATGGATCTGACTGAGATAATGATTTTAACACTGTTTTAAACTGCTTGCTTGCAAAAGCAGTTTATATGGCAGTTACTATGTGAGAAACACCATTCTAAGCCTTTAATGCACACACATTAATGCAACAAATATTTATTGAGCATTTTCTATGTGCCCGGCACTGTTCTCTGCACCTAGGATACAACATTGTACAAAACAGAAAAAGTTGCAGCTCATGTCTCCACAAAGGGACACAGTAAACAATGATAGTGATGCAGAGATTAGAAGAAAACATTTGCAAGTCAAATATATCTGATAACCATATATCTGATAAGAGACTCTTACCCAAGATATTTAAAGAACTCTTTTTTTAAAAAAACATTTATGTATACAAGCACTGGGGTACAGGCCAAAGGTGTGTGTGGGGGGGAAGAGGATTCACCAGAGACAGAGTGGGGAACAGAACAGGCAGGTCAACTGAGATACACTGCTGAGGGGAGCAGTGGGCGAGGCAGGGGAGATCTGCTGTGCCCTGTGGGTCACCTCCTGGGAAGGCAGCAGGGATCGAACTCATGCTGCAGTGGCTGTGGTTTGCTTCATAGTGCATTGCTTAACCCACTGCGCCACCAGGGAGGTCCTTTAAAGAACTCTTTTAAGGACTTGCATTGTCATTTCTCCAAAGGAAAACAAAAGGTCACCTCTGTAAGTATACTAAAAACCATTAAACTGTATATTTAAAATATGTGAATTTTCTTGTATGTAGTCCATCTCAATAAAGCTGCTCAAAAAAAAAAAAAAAAGGAGCGAAGGTGATGATGTGAGCCACATAGATATCTGAAGGAAGAACAGTCTGGGCAGAAGGAACAGCCAGAGCAAACCCACGAGGCAGAAGAGACCCCACTGTGTTCTAGGACCTGCAAGGATACCCATGTGGCTGGAACAGAATGAACGAAGGCTAAAAGGAGGTGAGGTCAAAAGGGCATCGAGAGGTCTGGTCAGGTAGCATCTAAGAGACCATGGTGGAGACCATAAGAGCCTCATTACACTTGATTTACATTATAAAAATATAAGTCTATCTACCTGCAGTCCTGGGAAAGAGACATGGCAGAGCAAAGGTGGAGACAGATGGATAGGAGTCCATTTCATGAAGAAATGGTGGCAGCTGAGATACCATTGGTAGGTTGTAATGGCGACGGCAAGTAGTTGGAGTCTAGAGATAGTAACTCTTTAATCCTCCCAATAACCTCATGAGGTAGCTAATCACATCATTTCCATTTTCCAGATGAGGAGAATGAGGCATAAATGTTTAGCTTCCCATGCCACACAAGGAATAGGTGTAAAGCTGGGAGTTAAACCCCATCAGGCTAGGTCCACAGTCTTATTTCACAGCTAAACTAACCTATGAAAACTCATCTGCTGCCCCTGCACCTGACACTGGTGATATGTGCAGAGTCTCAGACTCACGCGGGCCACAGCAGGCCACAGCTGGGTGTCAGAAATCTCTTCCTGGTAACTCTGTTCCTAGGGCCAGGTCTAACAACTTGGCACTCCTATTGAAACAATTTCTTTCCCTGGAAAGTAAGCCACTAACACTGAACTGAGCCACAGAAAGTCAAGGCCCAAAATGAGAATTTAAAAAAAAAAAAAACAAAACAAAACCCAGACCCACAAGACTGAAAAAGATGGCATTGCTCTAACGAGGAGGAGGAAAATAAATGCCCTAGGAAGAGACACCTGGCAGGTACCACAATGTGGGATTAGCTGTGAGCCTTTGTGAATTAAAATTTGGGGTTCTACTGAAAGCCTAGATAAGCAGAGTGAGATCCTTCTGGCTTTTGAAAGTGTGGGAGTTGAGCCTTTATGTAGCTTTTCCTCATTGCCCTGATGATACATGTTAACTGCAATCTTGCCAGAGCATTCTGGCCCCAGTTGGCCCCTCTCCAAGTTTGCTCTAAGTCCAAATTTCTGAATTGGAAGGAAATTGCACATGGTTGGTTTTCCTTTTGCTTGTTCTAGACAACGGTCTATCAAGGAGAGATCAGCGCATTTCACCAGAATTTATACATGGTTCCCCCTTTCTCTTCTCCCTTCCCCTCACCCCCCTCTCAACCTCACTTCCTCCATTTGAAAGATATTCTGTTTCCTCTTCTGCTCTGTTTCAGCTTCTCCTGATCATGTGAGATTCATTTCTTTTACTGTTTCTGTGCACCCCTTCCCCAACCCCCACCCAGGACCCCCTAGTGTCCATCTTGGTGCTGGAGGGGGTGCCAGGAGAACCTTAGAGTGCCAGCTCATGTTCACATGCTGAGCAAGCTCTGGAATCTCCTTCCTCCAGAATTACAATTACGAATCTCACCTTTTTTTTTTCTTTCACAACTTTCCCTGGTATCAGCCAGGGGTGAGGTGTGACGATAGAAGGTCGTTTCCTCTCCACCTGCCCTTTACCCAGTACCAGCCATAGGGGACTAGGTTTCTTTGTATATGAATCTCTCTCTCTCTCCTCCACCCCTCCCTCCCCCCTCTCTCTCTGACAGTTAAGTCCTGTCCTAATTCCATCGAGCTTTGAAAACAAAGGATGTCTTAGACGTGAGAAACCACTTTGCAAAATTGTTCCTTTCCCACTGTGGCCTGTGTCACAAAAGGGGTAGCACAAGGTCATCGTAAAAGTAACTTCCTACCAACTAATCTCAAACCTGCCTTCTCGAATGGAACCCCATCAATTTCCCAGCTTCATAAAATACTGTACATTTTTGTGACTTACTTCCATGATTTCACTTGCTTATTTTCCCCATTCTAAAGCAATTCAATATGCAATAAATTTTTGTCAATGATGTGTATTTTCAAAAATTTAGGTGGCAAAACATAAATATCTTCTCTTACACAGAGAATGCTTTAGGACTTACATGGAATGCTTTAAGACTTGATTGTTGCATGCATTACTGACACCTGCTTCCATAGCACTTTATTTTTTTTTAATATTTATGCGTATAAGAAGGGGGGTACAAGCCAGAGGTGCAGGGGGTGAGAGGATTCACCAGACACAGAGTGGGGAGCAGAACAGGCAGATAGACTGAAACACACTGCTGAGGGGAGCAGCGGGTATGACAGGAGAGGTTTGCTGTGCAATGTGGGTCAACTCCCTGGCCTGGGATCAAACTTGTGCCACATGGCTGTGGACAGCTTCACAGTGCTGCTACTTAACCCCTTGTACTACCAGGGAGGCCCTTCCATAGCACTTTAAATAAACTCACAACAACCAAAATCCTTGCCCCCACCCTATGCTCTTTCTTTATTGTAACATTATTCTACTGTGATTGATGGAAGCATCTGACAATATGCTGGCATATTAAAAAGAATTGTATTTGGGTTGCCTAACTTACTTAAAAACTCAGCATACTTACTAAAGCCATCGAGATGCTCGATCAAGACCAGCTGATATGGCTATTGCCTTCCTGGGCTTTTTCTTTTCTTTTTTTTTTTATGAGTTTGAATGAACTTAGAATCTATCTCAGACTCGGGAGTAGAACACACTTTACGATTCTGCAGAGTTGTTTTTCATCACAAACCAATAAACAGTAGACAAAGCTCTCAGTGGAGTCTGCTCACCAGATCAGACTTCCATTGTATCACTATCTGGAAAATTAAAATAAAGGAAAGCCAAAAAATTCAAATACATCCACAGATATATGGCTGCTGCTATGATAATCTTGTCATGTAGACTGGTGGCAGGCCCTATTTCCCTAGAAATTAAAGGATGATATGACACTGTGACAGAAAAAAGTCTATCGCATTGACAATTTACTTCATGGAGGCTACAGGTCTGAGCTAGCTCTTTCACATTCTACTGATAAAAGAATTTCTATACAGGGATAAATTTTTAAATAAATATTAATTGAAAAATAGCATTGGGATGTTTTGTCTTTGCATGTATACAGAAGCTGTCCTCAGGAGAAACAAAATTCAGCCCCATATCTTGAGTTTATATCTTCTCTTTCTCAGGCTTGTGGTTATTTTACTGTTATAAATGACCTGGAGTTGGCCTCCCTGGTAGCACAGGGGTTAAAGTGTCAGTGCGCTTAAGCAATCACCAGCCTCTGCAGACCTCTCCGGCCTCCCCGCTGCTCCCCTCAGCAGTGCATTTCAGTAGGTCTGCCTTTTCTGCTCCCTACTATCTCTGGTGAGTCCTCTCACTCCTTGCACTTCTGGCCTATACCCCAGTTCTCGTATGCATAAATAAATAAAAATAAATTTTTAAAATAAAATCACCTGGAGTCTCCCACCTCAATGGCCTATTGGGTTTTGGCATTCCAGAACAAGCTGGCCTGTTTCAAACCCTCTTCAAGGTGGTCTGTATTGAAAAACCCAAAACAACTTGTTTATCAAGAACTGTGGACAGGGCCTTAAAGACAGTGTCAAAGATATCTCCTGTCCTTAGGACTTGAAGATGATTCCATGTGGCATGAGGGAGTCCTTATAAATGCCAAAGAGGAGCAGGAGAACAGTCATGGTTTTAGACTTAGATTTCAGTTTAATGTGCAATTGTTAATGTCTCTAGGATATAACAGACCATACAACACCAGGTAGAAGACTCTCAGGAGCTTAGTTCATTGAAACTCTGTTGTCTATAATTATGCCCTAGCCCAGTGGTTAGCAAACGTTCTCATACAGAGCCAGATAGTAAATATTTTAGGATTGCAAGCCATATGGTCTGTGTTGCAAGCATTCTACTCTGCTGTTGTAGCTCAGAAGCAGAGACAATACATAAGCAAATGGGCATGCTGTGTGCCAATTAAACATCCCTTGTGAAAAGAAAGAGTTGGCTGGATGTGAGTCATAGATTGTTCTTTCTAGCCTTTGCCCACGGACAGCGAGCTATCCTTAAACAGAACTCTAAAGGGAAGAGCCACGCAGAGTGGGCACCCTGGCATCTGAACCTCAATTTCGTCAAGTCCTGAAGGTAGCATTCTGGGACTATTGTCTTAACTCCCCCACGTCTCAAGTTCCTCCTCTTCAAAACCTAGTGAACAGTAGTACCTCCTGCACAGGGTTTCTGAGGGTAAGTGATCCCACGTATGTAACAAGGAACTGAGTAAAAGTGGCAGCATGTGAGATGAGACAGTGGAAGTATGTATATTTCAGAGGAGCTTACCCAGAGTAATCTGTAACCCATAAGGGTTTAATCAATAACTTATGGGGTATGAATGTGTTAACCCCAGCTCTCCTGTTCCTGGGTCAGGATTATAATGAAGTATGCATTTTGTGCCATTTTCCAAAACTTCTGTATGGGATTAAATTTCAGTTGTACATTATGGGAACAGCCTTAACAGTATAACCCTTATAGGCTGCCTTTCTTTACTCTGTGTGTGTGTGTGTGTGTGTGTCTGTCTGTCTGTCTGTCTCTCTCTCTTTCCCATATTCACAACATCCCAAGTAAACTATGTGCACTCAATCTTTGTCTCAGATTTGATTCTGGAAGAAGCCCTTCTGACACATCTCTCTGTAAATGATTGCTGACCTAACATGGTTTCGACATATCAGGGATGTGGAAATGACTATCCTTACAAATTTTGTAATTCATAAGAACAAATGCAGATGTACAACAAGGCAAATTTAAGAATAAGATAATGCTATTTTCTTTCTCTATTAAAAAGTCATTGGGAAGTAGGGTGGGTAAATAGAGTAAAAAGAAACAATTATAAAGGAAAAGATAAAATTGGATTTTTAGTGGTAAACTTAATGTAGTATATATACATGTTGATCTTCAATGATGTACGTCTGAAGTTTATATAATGTTATATACAATGTGACTATAATAAAAAAAACCTAAGGAATAAAAATTTTAAAAATCCGAGGAGTAAAAATAAAAAACACTGAGACTTTTTTCAAGAATTATTAAAACCAGAGTACTGTGTCTTTATATGAAATGTATCCTTGTGATGCAACACTGAAGCTAGGAAAGAAAGAAGATAGAGATAAGTGGAGTGGGAAAAGGGCAGGAGGGAGAGGGAGATGGAGAAAAAGAGAAGGAAGAGATGGAGGAGGAAGAAATAAAGGGAGGAAAGAAGGAAATAGGAAGGAAGAAAGGATGCCAGAAAAAAAGCAGGAAACAATTAGGATTTGGAAGACTCAGAAGCACATAAAGAGGATGGACCCTAATTCCTGGATGATGATAAGGAAAATTGCCTTGAGGCAACAGGTAATAGGAGAACTCCCTATATGCTATTAAAAAAACAAAAACAATTTCTGCGAAGCAAATGAGAGGGCTCTAAATCACTGGGTAACCAAAGCAAAAGCTAATCTGCAGGGCCCGTGGAAAGGTAGCAGAAGGAGAAAAGTCAGGTCAAATCTGTGATTGAGAAAGCACAAAACCATCAAGTCTTGAAACCGCGGGGACTCATCTAGATGTTTCTGATGGCATTTGGTAGCTGGAGTGGCTGCTGCTCTCTACTGAGAATTGGAAGGAGGGGGCTCTTGTTGGATGTTTTTGTACGAGGAGGAAGATAACTTGAACATCTTTTTTTCTTCCCCACTGCACCCTGCAAATTGAATTGTGATCAGGCAGTTGTGCTGAAGCACTGAACTCTTTATGAAATAATAGCCCAAGTGCTGAACTCTAATCTTGTTTCCTTCTTTGTCAGAAGAGGGAAGGATTTACTTCTCGTGACATCGCCCTACTCTGCAGGTAAGAAGATGGAGTCCCAGTCCTTATGGGCCCTGTGGCCAGCATCCTCCCTGACATAGAGAGCCAGCAAAGCAATCACTCTCATAGGGAAGAGCAGAGGTATATCCAACGGAGAGAAAATACTTGGGGCTGAAGAAGGGTTAAGAATAGAAGTGGGAAGGGGTAAGGAACTGGCTGGTTGTGATGATGAAGTGTTGAAAGACAGACTCTAATTCTGTGCCCCCCCCCAAATTTACAAAGGTGGGAAAAAAATAATGGAATCAAGTTTGCATGAGAAATCTGAAAAGTTGTTGATGTCCTATCCCTGTAGACAGTAACGTGTATGCCTCTGAGCAGCAGAAACAGTGTGGGGTACATGGGAAGTTCTAGCTGACATATGTCTTATCTGTGAAATGAAAAACTGCACAGCGGCATCGTCAGCAACTACAAAGAAGATTCGGAACTGGATGCAAAGGCTGCAGGGAGTTCCCGTGGTAATACAGTAGCTAACACACACTAGGCTAACTTCAGGCTGATTTTTCCACTAAGATCATGATCTTTCCTATCTGTCATGGCTGAGATATTGTTAGCTCTTTAGGAAGTAAAAATAGATAGCCTATCTTGAATCTTCTTGAATGCCAAGAGCTTTTGGTGGTAAGAAGTCCTAATTCATAATATGATGGCAAGCAATGAATATTCTTTTTTTTTTAAAGATTTATTTATTTATGCATACAAGCACTGGGGTACAGGCCAGAGGTGTGGGGGGTGAGAGGACTCACCACAGACAGAGTGGGGAGCAGAACAGGCAGATCAACAGAAGTACACTGCTGAGGGGAGCAGCGGGCACAGCAGGAGAGGTCTGCTGC
>JAGFMF010011681.1:1693466-1717285 GCA_019455555.1 Galemys pyrenaicus | reverse complement strand
TGGGTCCCCTCTCTGGCCGGCAGCAGGGATCAAACTCGTGCTGCAGTGGTTGCGGTTTGCTTCATAGTGCGTTGCTTAACCCACTGCGCCACCAGGGAGGCCCGAATATTCTTTTTTTTTTTAAAGATTTATTTATTTATGCATACAAGCACTGGGGTACAGGCCAAAGGTGTGGGTGCGTGAGAGGATTCACCACAGACCAGAGCGGGGGAGCAGAACAGGCAGATCAACAGAAGTACACTGCTGAGGGGAGCAGCGGGCACAGCAGGAGAGGTCTGCTGCACCATATGGGTCCCCCCCGCCGGCCGGCAGCAGCAGGGATCAAACTTGTGCTGCAGTGGCTGAGGTCTGCTTCATAGTGTGTTGCTCAACCCACTGCGCCACCAGGGAGGCCCCAAGCAATGAATATTCTTAAAACACTGCTATTAGCTGCAATCTCAAAAAGCTTCATTGTTGCCCCAGGTTGGACACTTCTTCATCTGAAACACTAGGCGTGATTTCTCCAAGTTTCGCTGGGAATGGCTTCACATGATGCTACTGGACAACATGTGCACAGGTATGTAAAAGCAATGAAATCACATGAGGTCATCAGTAAGTGTGGGTGCTGACAGGGGATAGATATGATATGAATGATTTCCTAAGCTTTTTATTATTCAGGGTACAACGCTTTTTATTTGCCAATAGGCTTAAAGTTCATATCTAGATGTTTCTTTTCTATGCTTTTTTTTTTAACAGACAAAGCTTTATGGGGGATTGTTTTCACCTGTTGTCTGAAGAGATAGCTAATGAAACCTTCCAGATCAAATAGATTGCAGACCAAAAGGATCAGTAACAAGGAGAATATATCACCTGAAAACAAAGATTTCTGCAAAAGTTATTTAAGAGTGAACATAAACCCTGTGAGAATGTCCTGTATTAACCGGGTTGCTGCCCAAATTGGTGTACTCTGTGTTATGCAGGATGCTGAGACATTAACAGCTTTTAGCGTTGCTCACCCAGACTTAATTCAAGGCCTTTTTTCCTTCCTAAATCTCTTTGGGTGAGAGCTGGAGTCCATCTAAACAGAGGAATGAATCTGAGTTGTCAACCAGCATTCATCACCCTTCATGCACTCAGTGCCAGGAAGGTCACCACTGGGAAGAGCCGATGAACTTGCTTACTTCTCCTGTAGCATCCACTTCTAGTTCAGCTTGATACAAATACCCCTTTCAAATTCAGAATAGGCTATTTTAGCCTTTTCATGTCTATTAAATTACAGGGGAAAAGCTACTTTGACAGCATCCACTGATGGATTCTGACTCTATGAAGCTCCCTGGAAGCAATCAAGCACTGGTCTCCTTAAGTGTTGTCATCTAAGAACAGTAGTGTTGATTAAGCTTACAATTAAGCTCATGGATCAGTAGGTAAAATGTATGAATGTGTTAATTTTCTGTTATTGCATAATAAAGTGCCACAAACTTAGTGGCTTAAATATCTTCTCTTACAGTTCCTGGGGGCCTGCAGATCAGGCACAGCTCAGCTAGGTCTGTGCTCAGGATCTCACAAGGATGCAGTCAGGCTGTGGTCTCATCTGGAGGCTCAAGTGGGGAAGCATCCACATCCAATCAGATACTGCAGACCTCATTTACTTGTGGTTGTTAAACAGGGTTCTGGGGTCTCTCTGGTGGCCTATGGGTTAAATCTCAACATTATCACCACTACACCCCAAGTTTAATTGCTGGCCAGGGAGGTGACCCACATGGTACAGCAGACCTCTCCTGTCTCACCCGCTGTTCCCCTCAGCAGTGTACTTCAGTCCATATGCCCATTCTGCTCCCTACACTGTCTCTGGTGAGTCCTCTCATGCCCCACACATCTGGCCTTTACCCCAATCCTAAAAAGAAAAAAATAGGGTTTTGGTTCCTTGCTGGCGTTTGACTGGAGAACAAAACCTTCTAGAGGTTGTAGTTCTTTACCACAATTTACTTCATCTGGTTAGCAAGGAGAGTATCTAGAGCAATTCTGTTAGTGACACAGAGGCAAATACAATATAAAATAATCATGAGAACGACATCTCATTATCTTTACCATATTCTACTGGTTGGAAGCAAATCACAGGCCTCATTTTCATTCACACAGCATTATGACCACGAGAAATTTTAAATCATGGTAGGTCACTTTAGAGTTCATCTGCACAGAAAATATTCAATTACTCAATAGGAAGAACTTCTGAAGGAATGAAAATCCCTATCTTGAGTTTAGTAGAGATACCTGCTAGCCAGGGGACCCAAAGACAATCAATCACTGCTCTCTGTGGCCTGTCCTTTCACAGTTTAACTAGGAGAGAGTCCACCCACTCAGGCATCAGTACATGCAAATGCACCAGCAGCCACCACCATTTGCTTGAAGCCTCTCAGTGTCACTAGTCACCTCAGAAAAGGATCACAGATTTTTCTTCTCCCTACACTTGGAAGCACACATGTACCAGAATCATACAAAAAATAGACTCTGTTTTTTCTGATCATGGGACCAAACAAAGAACTAAGTAGAATAAAGTCTTCCATTGGCTTGTGAATAACAGACTTACTATGGAATCAACTTCATTTTAGTTTTATCATATTCCACTCCTCAATAACATCCATTTCCATAGGAAATTTCCACAGAAAAGTTTCACGGATCTGGCTCCAACCTTGTTTTATCCTTGAAAACATCCTCAAATGCCAAGTAAACCCACAATCTGAAGTTGGAAAAGACTAGCCCAACAGCTCTGAGATTGCTAATGAAAAAGACCGGGCTGACTGAAACAGCCTGAGATTTTCTGGATGTCATCATTATGTGGCTCTGCTTCAGTGCTCAGAAATAATGGCACTTTAATCTGAGGTCCACCCATCACCGTCTGGAGAGGGGGAAAAAAAATCTGAAGAGATAAAAAACTGAGGAAAGGTAAGGGTACTGCCTCATTACCCATAAAATATGGTTTTGTTTCAACACTGAAATATAATTCTTTTTCCTTCTAGTGCCCTGAGTTATGTAGTCTTTGCACTTCAACTTTTACTTCATGGATTAATGCGAGAAAATCTCATTTTGCTTTGAAATTCCCATTTTTTGAAACTGTCTTCTGTAAATGATGGGCTTCCTTACTCCTCCGGAAATGCACTGCCTGTAACACAGATGCAGGGGTGGCCTGGTGCTCTGCAGAGAGCAAGGCACGTAAGGAGTGGCATGCAGCCCAGGAAAGATTGATTCAAGTCTGAATAGGAGACATCCTGAGGTACATAATGGGTCAGGGCTGGGATAATTAGATGTCATTATATGCGTATGTTTCATGTGCACTTGATCCCTTTGTAAGAGTCAGTACAGCTGATAACCTTCTTTGTCAAAAGCAGAGAACAAGCAAACAAAAAAGTCTCTGGAACACTATGTTACCTTTCCCATAACACTGCATCTCAAAGCACTCTTTTTAAAATCACCTTTAACCCCCTAAATATTTTTCAGGTCATCTCTGGTCTCTTCCAGCATTTAAATATGCACTCTGCTATGTATCAGCTATGTAAAGCAGGCCCTAGGCTTCACCTGGGTCAGTTTCAGATGGCCCATCTGTAGAATGAGTTCATGATGGCACCCACTTAATTGTGTTGGTTGACAGTGCAGGCTCTTAGATGGTGCTGAGCTCACAAGACACCTCTTGGATTCCCTTTTTCCACCCATTATTACCCCCAGAGACGTCCTCTCCCAACAGCTTCACCAAGCACTGCATTTTGAAAATGCCCAAGTTGAAATAATGAAGGCTGGCCTCACATCCGTGTTCCACGCCATCATGAGCATGCATCTCTGAAAGTTCAGCTACCATCAACAACAGCATGTCTGAAATCAGTCTTATCACCCAACTCTCCTTGAAAAAAAGACACTGGAAACCATTTGGCAGCACCTCCAAAAATTAAACATAGGGTTGCAATATGGTCCTAGGTGTATATCCAAGATAACTGAAGACATAACTTGCACACGCGTGTTCATAGTGGCATTTTTTATAAGAGCTGAAAAATGGAAATAACCCAAATGTCCATGAGCTGAGGAAAGAGAACATAAAATGTGGTCTATCCAGACACTGGAACAATATCCAGCCATAGAGAGGGAGGAAATACTGACACATTCTATAGCACGGGCGAACTTGAAAACATGCTAAGTCAAATAAGCCAGTCACAATGTGCATGTGTTGTATGATTCCATTTCTATAAAATACCCAGAGACAAATCCACAGAGACAGAAAGTAGACTAGAGGTTATCAGAGGCCGGAGGCATGGAAGAATCTGGAGGAGACAGACAATGGCTATAGGATTTATTTTGGAGATGATGGAAATGTTTTGGAATTTGATAGTGCTGATGGTTGTCCAACATTGTGAACATGCTAAAAAACACTGAAAGGTAGACTTTAAAAAGCTTAAAATGGTGACTTTTAAGTTGAAGTTTTGTGTTTTTTTAAGACTTTATTTATTTATGCATACCAGAGCTGGGGTACAGGCCAGAGGCACAGGGGGTGAGAGGATTTACCAGAGACAGAGTGGGGAGCAGAACAGGCAGATGGACTGACATACACTGCTGAGGGTTGTACCAGGTGAGGCAGAAGAGGTCTGCTGTGCCATGTGGGTCACCCTCCCTGGCCGGATATTGAATTTGCACTGCAGTGACTGCAAAGCCCCACAATGCAGCGCTCAACCCCTTGCACCACAACGGAGGCCCTATGTGAGTTTTAATTAAGTTTTAAAAGATGAAAAAAGAAGCCATATCTGTGGACAGTGACACCAGTCCATGAACATAGTAGGAAATAAGCAAGGGATGCAGAAAGGGGTCCTTCTCTCTGGTGAACCAAAATCCTCATTAGTGGCACCAAAACAAGGGCCTGAGGGGGTGACACCAGGCTCACTTCCAAGCATTATTCAAAACCTAACCCCAGAGGCTCAACCAAGTAGTCATCAATGCAGTTTGCTGAAATATATGCAAATTCAGACCTCAAGACCAAAAAAGGGGTAGACTATTAAAGGGGTAGAGATTAGCCAAGACTTGAAATGGGAAAGAAGTTCCTGAGGGGGCATGTTTACTCCATTGTTTATTACCAGATTCAAAGGGAGGGAAATGAATCATCTTCACCAAATACATTTAATATTTCCCATTCTTGTTTTTTCCTCTTTAATTGAAAGTTTGACCATCAAAGCAAAGAGGAGCCCTAGAGGGCCTCCCCTGGTGGCGCAGTGGGTTAAGCAACGCACTACGAAGCGGATCGCAGCCACTGCAGCACGAGTTCGATCCCTGCTGCCGGCCAGGGGGGGGACCCACATGGTGCGGCAGACCTCTCCTGCTGTGCCCGCTGCTCCCCTCAGCAGTGTGCTTCTGTTGATCTGCCTGTTCTGCTCCCCACTCTGTCTGTGGTGAATCCTCTCACCCCCCTACGCCTTTGGCCTGTGCCCCAGTGCTTGTATGCATAAATAAATAAATCTTTTTAAAAAAAAAAAAAAGAGGAGCCCTAGAAGTATACATTTTACAAATTAGGCAAAATCCAGTCCTCACAAAGCCTCAGTTTGAAGGTACCCTGTGGGGTGGCTGGTTAAAGGTGATAAGAATATTTCAGGGTGTTTTCAAGACAAGCTGTACCTTCCTCTATTAAAATGTTTCCAATCTTCTGGTTTTAGAAAAGTTCCTCTAAAAAGGACCGGGGAGAAAACATTACTAAATCGCCCCCTCAGATTGTAGAGTGTATCTTAATAGCCACTAAATGAAGGAGTCCGTGTGTTCCCACAGATGGCTGTTGAAAAATGAATCATGCTTATCAATTTGAGAAAATACAAAGAAAAAATCAAGGAGAATAGAATGTCCTGATTTAGCTAGGCCTTGTTCCATCTCATGAATGGCCCAGATCAAATATTCTGGAGTTTGCTTTTCCCAAGTTCTTTTCTCCCTCACTTCAACTTTAATAACAAAAAGTATCTATCACGCCCGTCCACTGAACACCACATGGTCTGGTGATGGTAAGTAAACACTTGTGCGGCCTACTTGGTTGTATTATCTCTCTCTTGGGTTGCAGTGACAAAGTACCACAGACTGTGACTCAGACAACAGACATTCATTCTCACAGCCCTGGAGGCTAGAGGTCTGAATCAAGGTGCCAGAAGGACTACTCGTCTGAGGGCTGTGAGGGAAGGGCCTGCTTCCTGTCTTCATGATGGCCTCTCTGCCCTATCTCTGCTACATTGCCTCTCTATTCATGTAGTTATGTCCAAATCTCTTTTTTTTAAAGATTTATTTGCCTAGGCATATAAGAACTGGGGTACAGACCAGAGGTGCAGGGGTAAGAGCATTCATCAGAGACAGAGTGGGGAATAGGCAAATTAACTGAAATACACTGCTAAGGGGAGCAGCAGGGGAGACAGGAGAGGTCTGCTGCGCCATGTGGGTCAGCTCCCTGGCCAGGGATAAACTCATGCAGCAGCAGCTGCAAATGCTTCATAGTGCTGCAACTTAACCTCTGTGCCACCCAAATCTCTCCTTTTATAAGAACACTCATTATGCCGGATTATGACGGACCCTAGTGATCACAGTTTACCTGGATCACCTCAGGAATGTCCCTGTCTCTGGATAAACATCCCAAATATTCTGAGTTCTAGAGGCTAAGAATCCAGCATGTCTTTTTGACAATTCAACTTGTACCATGGTCTGTGCAGCTTAAGAAGAGCTTGAAGAGAGACCCTTACTCTTATTTTATTTTTTAAAGATTTATTTATTTATGCATTCAAGTACTAGGGTACAGGCAAGAGGTGTGGGGGTGAGAGAATTCACTAGAGACAGAGTGGGGAACAGAACAGGCAGACTGACTGAAATACACTGCTGCTGGGGGGAGCGGCGGGGGAGCGAGAACTCGTGCTGCAGTGGCTGCAGATGCTTCATAGTGCTGTGACTTAACCCCTTGTGTCACCAGGGAGGCCCAAGACCCTTATTCTTAGTATCTAGGAGACTCTCTGTTGGAACTGGGCCTAAATATGGGAGAAGCCTAGTGAACTTAAGACCTGGCAGTAGAAGGTTTGAAAAGGGAAACACAGGAAGCAAAAAGAATACTGAAAAAGTGAGTCAGTGGGCTGCATAGGACTTCAAGTGGCACATCACACTCATATTCTAGGAATACCTGAAAGTGAAGGGGAGAGAAAATGGTTGCAAAAATAATGGCTAAAAGATTTTCCAGCTTTTATGGGAAACCCACAAATTTAAGCTCAAAGAACAAGGAACACAAGAAAACATCAAGTGAAGGACACCAAGATCCAGGACCAAGCTGGTAATAACCAGTGATGAAGGGGACCTCTTACTGGACAGGGGTGGATGGAAAGTTTTTCGGTCACTGGACAGATTTGGGACTGGGTTCTGGACATCATACCTTCTTATTATCTTTAACATCTTTTTAAAGCCATACACAATTTGGAAAGATTAGATGTGAAGTAGAAAAAGATGAGAAGCAAAGAGAGAAGTCAAGAGGGTTTTTCAGTGATCCACTGACTTCAATAGGCCTGAAGGAGGTTGCGGAGTGGAAAAGGAAATTAGGAGACAGTTAAGAAATAAAATTGAAGGTAAAAGAATCGTTCCTGCTGGGAACTGGTAAACGGTGTCAAAATTCCTTGAGCGAAGGGGAAGACAAGGATTTAATTTTAGACATTCTGAATGTGAGGTGCTGATAGGTTCTCCACTTGAACCTGCTAGAGACACCTGGCACACAGATGCAGGTTGGGGCGTCACGAACACCATCCTCGGAATATCCCCGAGTCCTCCAGGCTCTCATGACATCCTTCCCTTTAATAGCCAACTAAAATGACCTGAATTTCAATCTTAGTCCCACGCATGCAAAGGCACGACATCTGGGCCCATCGAATATTCTCAGCGCAAAGTCAGGAAAGAGGCCAGGCCCAGACCTCTGAGGAGGCAGCCCTGGCCAGCTGGTCCTCTCACCTCTGGACTCAGGAGGGTCCTGGGAGTGGGGACTCAGACCTGTGTGGGGAGGGGCTGGTTGTGCTGGTACCTCCGAGAGGGACAGGGAAGCTGATCCTCAGTGTTGAAAAACTGCAGGCCAGATTCCGCCCCTGCTATGGAAATGAACGTGGCCTGCCAGGCTGCTGGGGCCTCTGGTGACTCAAGACCAGGAAGTAAAACTGAAAGAGAAAGGAGCAAGTCCCTTCCTCCCATCCAAGTACTAACCAGGCCCAACCCTGACTTAGCTTCCAAGATCAGATGAGATCAGGCGCGTTCAGGGTGGTATGGCCTTAGACTGCAAGTCCCTTCCTACTCTTGCAGACTTGCAGGGCCCTCCACTGGGAAAGCCAAGTTGGAGCAGCCAGCAAAGGGGGAAGTGGCTTGACAATTCAGACATCACTCAACAGAGTGGAGAGACAAGACAATGATGGGCAGCCTCTGCTCTGGGGGGAGGAGCACAGAGCTCCCCTTCACCCACAATTGACTCTGCATGGGTTCAGTCACCGGACATCAACTGCAATCTGAAAACGCTAAACAGGTATATTGAGAGAGAGAGAAACCACTTTCACATAACCTTTATTATTGTCTGTTATAAGTGCTTTATTTCATGATTACTTATTGCTGTTCCCTAATTTAGAAATTAAACTTATCATAGGCATGTATGTGTAGGAAAAAGCATAATATACGCATGGCTTGGGACTACCTCAGGTTTTAGGCAAACGCTTGGGGTTTGGGAGCATCTTCCCCACAGAAAAAAGGGGACTACTGTACCTTATTGTCCTCTTCTTAGGGTTCTGAAATGGAATCGTGGTTCCAAGCTTGATGATCTCGAGTTGCTGGCTGTGATTCCAGAAGACGAGGCGGAACGTGATCTTCCTCTCGGAAGGAGAAATGAGCTCAGCACACTGGAGGCTGCAGAGGGAGAACTTAAGCTAGGATGATCCTGGAAAACTGCGGTTCTGTAGAATTCTTATAAAATAGGTTCTGCAGCTCTCACATGTTTAAAATTATCATAACAAAATTCTTGGTTCAGATGTCCTAGTCACTTTGACGCATATTCAAATTCAAATGGTAGTGTCAGCCTTACATCTGCCTCCACCAATAGCGAGAAGCGCAGAACAGACTGCAGGAACTTAGCAGCCCTGCTAACGTTAAGTTGCCAAGCGCAGGCACCTGTTACAAAGCTGCCTCTTTGGAAAACAAAAGGGGGTGAGCTCCTAAAAAGGACAAAGCAGTGCAGGTGGAGGTTGGCAGTCCTGCTGTTAAGGGCAAGTGTGCTGGTGTCTGATAAGATTTGCCTGGCAGTAAGCCATCGAAAGTATGAAGAGGGAGTTCTGGAGTGGGAGAAGCCTTGACATACTCTTGGAAAACGACATATGTATGAACTGACAGCACATGAAGGAAGGGGACTCAACCCAGGCTGTCATTGTGAGCTACTTTTACAATCCTGTAGGAGAGTAACAATAACAGCACTTCTGCTGTCCTATCCGCCTCTTCACCCTTATCTTCTTTCTGAGCTTGACAAGCCTGGAGTTTAAAACATGGCTTTCATCATGGAGAATCTCAGAATCATAGCATGTCAGCTCCAGACAGAACCGTGGAGCAAGAGAAATCATAAAGAACTGAAAGGAATTCTGTAGCAATAAAATTTTCATGACTATAAACAAAAGCCTCTGGGGAGATAAACTTGTATGGAAGTGCCTGAACACTAATATCAAGGAAGAAAAGAGAGGCTGTTTGGGATAGTTCAAGGAAATAACAACAATAAAAAAAATAAAGCAACTGAAATAGAAAGTAGCAGAGACAATGTGTGGCACACAGTAAGTCATCAACAAATGGTCATTAATAATGTCAAATATATTTAATGAATACTAACTTAATTATTTCAGCCTTACAAATTGGTCATCTAGTTTGAAACCAGATGGTGACTCACTGCTTTATAAGGGGAGATAGTTATAATAGAGGTTGAAATAAAATACAATGGGAGATATTTGTGTCTGGTAGGAAGGAAGAGAGATTGGCAAGAAAAGTTAAATTTTAAATAGTAGGTTGTTTTCTAAGAGCTCTATACCTTTGTACCTGTGTTGGTAACTGTGGTGCCAGCAAGGGCACGGAGCATGTTCTTGATGATTCTGGCAGGCGGGGTCAAGGAAGGAGTCTTGGAGCCCTTGGTGGCTTTTTATGCTTTTATTTACAGAGGCGATCAGGTGCTCGGCAGGCAGGGGTGGGGGGTGGGGGGGCCAGGAGGCTGGCCGGCCTCCTAGTCCCCAGGGCATCTTCACTCTCTGGGCTCTCCAGCCTCTCCTCTCTTCTCTTGTTCTCTCTTCCTCTATGTTCTTCTGGCGTCCTCGTGACGCCGCCCTTATACGCCCGTGTCCAAACCCAGGTGCGCCCACGTGCGCATGCGCACCCTGGAATGCTCGCAGCACCGCAGGTGTCCATCATCAGTGGTGGAGGGTGGAAAGACCTGATCAACCTTTACCCTACATAAGGGAAGACATGTGCAGACACAGGGAGAAGATGGCCAAATACATGGTGTAGCGGCAGGAAGTGTGGCGTCACAGGAGGCAGGTTCGGGATGGTTCTGGGCAGACGGGTCAGGGAAGGAGAGTCTTGGAGCCCTCGGTGGCTTTTCATGCTTTTATTTAATAGAGATGGCCAGGCACATGGCAGGCATGGGTGCCGCAGGAGCCGGGGGTCCGGGAGACTGGCAGGCCTCCCAGCCCCCAGCGCATCTCACCCTCTCTTTGCTACTTTGCTGCTGCTGCTGCTGCTTGTCAGTACTCTCGGTCGGCCCTCGCAGTTCTGGCATCCTCATGACGCCGCCCATTTATGCCCGTGTCCAACTCAGGTGCGCCCACTTGCGCATGCCCACCCTGGAATGCTCGCAGCACCTCAGGTGTCCATCTTCAGTGGTGGAGGGTGGAAAGACCTGATCAACCTTTACCCTACACATGTCAAGGAGAGAGGCCCCCAAAGAAAAGGACCCTGCCCACACCTTGATCCTGGGCTTCCAGCCTCGAGCACTGTGAGAAAACATACTTCTGTTGTCGGTGCGTGCTGTGACAGTCTTAGCAAACTAACACACAGTGTATATTAGAACTGGATGTGTAGTAAATGTGGAATTATACTTGTGAGGGAATCAATGGTTTAGGAACGTCTATCCATTTATAAGAAAAAATAGATTTCTACTATACACCACACACTCACATACCCAAAATATTAAATACTGTTAGTCGTCTAAAGGTAAAAAAATAAAGCCCATGAGAACATATACAGACATTATTATTATTACTCTAGGACACTTTTCTAAGTGGATTAGAGAACCCAGAAATCAAAAAACTTCATAGATTTGACCTACATTCCAGGGTGGTGGAAGGCCTGGGGTGGAGAGAACTTGTAGCTGGGTGCTAAGGCTTCAGAGAATGGAGCCCCCCTCCCCCCCTCCCCGGAAGAGAGGAAGCTGGAAACCAGCCAGGCCAGGGAGGAAGAGGCCTTTCCTTACAGCTGCACCGGCCAAGCACAACTGCTCACCAGCTCCCCTGGGCCCCTTCTGCTCTGGCTGTCTCAGCTGGAGGGAAGGGAGAGCACTTACAGGGAGGTCAGGTTGAAAACTTTTCTGAGACTAGGCAATATCAAATTGAGACTCTGTTTATGATTTAAAGTTACTATAAGATTTTTTATTTTAGCTCCTTTGAGCCACTAAAAATGTCATGGGACTGTGGTCATTAAGGTGCACACACACACACACACACTATTTAAAGGGACAAGTGGGGGCCTCCCTGGTGACGCAAGGGGCTAGGTCGCAGCACTATGAAGCATCTGCACCCACTGCAGCACGAGTTCAATCCCCCACCAGGGAGCTGACCCACGTGGTGAAGGAGACCTCTCTTGCCATGCCCGCTGCTCCCCTCAGCAGTATATCTCAGTAGATCTGCCTATTCTGCTCCCTGCTCTGTCTCTGGGGAATCCTCTCACCCCCGGCGCTTCTGGCCTTTACCCCAGCTCTTGTATGCATAAATAAATAAAATAAATCTTATAAATAAAGGGACAGGTGGAGTTGAAATCAATGTTTCTATTCATAGCATGAGTTCCCTGTATGCCATGAACCAGTTACACTAGAAAGGACTCATCTTGAGAGGGAAAAAAAGTCAGAGGGGGCCCATTCTAGGCAGAGCAGTATGGAAACCCTCTCAAAGGAGGCATTATTTAAGCTGAGACCTAAATGAAAAAGGAGGCAGCCACACACCGGGAGGATTGGTCTTCACCTTTGTGCTCTTTCAACACAGAGGTACTAAGAAATAACATTTTTTTAAAAAGGTACAAACCCAAAGAACCAAATAAATAGGAGAAGAGCTAAATTTCAGTTTCCAGGGAGCATTTCAGTCCCCTGCTTAAAGACATGGGGTAGTGGTTGATCCAGATGCTCCTAGAAATTTCCAACCAACTCTCTTGTTTCCAGCTTGACTGCTGGAGTTCCTTGGCCTTCTGCTTCCTGAGCCTTTGGGGAGTTCAGCAGTCCAAATCTGGCTTCTTCTCAGTTTTCCTTGCCGTTGCCTTAGGTCATTTGTTCTGCCAAGTCAGGTACTGCTTGTTCTTCTGTGCCCGGTTTTCCAAATTTTGCTTTTATCTATGCTGTGGGTTAGGAATGATGACCAAGATCTCCTCCCAGAGCATATGTAATTCCAGGCAAGGACAACCCCCATCAGCAGCACCCCTCCCCCAAAAAAGTACATAAATGAGTAGGGGAAAATATGCCAACTGTTATGAATGTTATGGAGGGAGAAGTAGAGAAATATTAAAATTAAAGTTTTAATAGAGACCCTAAGATATGGTTGATTTTACATTCTCCCGGGAGGTCACCATATTGATGCCGAACTTAGTGCGGACACCCGATCGGCATAGCGCACTACAGCCCAGAACTCCTGGACTCAAGCGATCCTCCTGCCTCTGCCTCCCGAGTAGCTGGGACAACAGGCGCGCGCCACCACGCCCGGCGATTTTGCATTCTCAAGAGGGACTGGGCTCCTCTTTTCGATGTAGGGTGCATGGAACACCAACATTACCCTGGAACTTAGAAAAGCAGAATCAGAATCTTAGGCTCCACCTGAGACTCAACGGGGTGATGTACAGGCACCTGGAAAACGGAGCAGCTCTGAGCTAGAAACACGTCCAGTTTCGAAGACTTGAACTCTCTTGAACCTCTGATCCACATTGTGTTGAGTAAAAAATTATTCGTGATGCTTATTGAAGACAGAAATGAAAACTTAATTCAAGTGGGACCACCATACTGGAGGTTTTGCAGGAGGGGAGAGAGATTGGGCTCGGAACTCGCCAAGGTCAAGGGGAGATTTAGAGGCAAGGAGCAGTTGGTGGAAGGAGGGTACTGAAAGGGCACATCAAGGTGGGGACTGGGGAGGGTCTTGCTAGGCCAGTTCAGCAGGATTCTTGCTGAAGGCAGGCCAGGGGGATAAGATATGAAGAAAGAGGCAGGATTCTTGCTAAAACTGCACTCGCAGGCCAGATCTTGAGGTCAAAGGCAGACTTGGGAGAGCTGACTCAAGTTTAGCCAAGGAAGAATCTCTGTCAAGTGTTGCAAAAACAGGGGATTTGTTTCATGAGAAATATTTCTGTAGTGCACCCCCTAGAACGATAATGGTCCCACTACCCACCAGTGGTGGGAGGGTGCTGGGTGAGGGATGCAGAGTGTGTGCCCCAGACTGCAGACTGATTGATGAAAGCACCTACAGAGGTCTATGTCTCCTGCCTAAGGACTGCACCCCGTTAGTTCACTTTGCTCTCCTTTGGGGGGCTCAAAGGTAACTGACCCTGGAGAACCTGGGGTAGTAATATTGGCCTGAGGTCATTGTAAAAGCCAATTGTCCAGATGAGAGAGACACAGTGAGGCTTGTGAATTGTCCTGAGAGGTGACTGCTGGAGAAAGACAGGGAAGCACGGGCGTTACAGGCAGCAGGCCCCCTAAGAATGCAGGGAGAGGAGCACACATAGGGGGATAGCTGATGACCACTGTGGAAAGACAGAAGTGCAGTGCGTGAAGTGGCGTAAGCATGGAAGATGCTTTGCCCTCAGGGGCCTTAAAGCTTCACTGTGGAAAAACAGCCACATGCTGTCACGACAGCATGACAAGTGGATGGGATGGGGGCACCGAGCAGGGACAGGGAAGGGAGCAGCGGGCACTAGCTGGTAGGATTTGCCACCAGCCAGGATTTGTCTGAACCTACAAGAGACTCATGTCAAAGCTGCCAGAAATCCCCTCGGGTAGTACTTTGCAGCAGTTGTTCCTACACGGACCAATGAAGACACAGATCCATGAAATCTGGGCTGTTACTGTGACTGAGTCTGGACTCAGGCCAACAATATGTGGGAAAACTCAAGGTGGCTCCTACCCAGACGCTGTGCTACATGTGCAACCAGCCATCTGTCACCAAATAGGAATCGATAGATCACCGTTGAGTCTCTGGAGGAACAAAGGAAAAGAAATAGTCATTGCCCTGGAGGAGGCTGGGAAAGGTCCCTCGTCCAGGGGCTACAGACAAGAAGGTGCTCTTGCAGATTAAGTTGTAGGGCCACGTTACACGTGGGGTGCAATGGGAGGGTGTGTGGAGGAGCCCTCGGCAATGGATCCCAAACTTTCATGTGTGTGTGAGTCACTGAGGGTCTTCTCCATATACAGATTAGGCTTCAGGACATCTAAGGTGGGGCCCGGGTCTGTATTTCTAAGAAGCTGCGGGACCAGGCAATGCTAATCCTGTCGGTCCATGGACTACAGGAGCAGCGGCTGTCAAAAACACTTCACCAGTCTTGCAAAAATAAATCAGGAAGCCCATGTCCGTCTGACTTGGATACCTAGGATTTCAGCAATATAGACACAGTTCTGTCCTGGCAATTATTTCTCCGGTTATTGCACAGATGTGCAGGCTGGTCATGCAACAAGAGAAGTAGTACATCATTTCTGGGTAATTTCGTTTTGTATTTTAGAAATTCAGGGATGATCGTGTGGAGGACTGTGCCTGTCTAAGCGTCATCGTGGCCAGCAATGTCTCTACTCAGCTTCCCTGCATGCTGTCTTCCTTTTAGATAACATCAGTTGCCACCTTAAGCTGCCTCTGCCCCCACCTCCAAGGGGACTTTCACAGGAGGTGGGAGTGAAAATTGGGTGAGTTTACCCAGAGAGGCACCTTAGGCTAGGATTGTCCCGCCAAAAGCCAAGACAAGTGTTTGAGGATCACTGAGGAAGCTTCTTCTCTGGTCACTTCACTTTATATTCTGTGGAGTCAGGGAAATCGGAAATGGGGGTGTTGCACCACATCTCAGTCTCACCAGCCAGGCGAGACTGGCCCACACATAGCTCTGCTCTCAGTTACAGCCTTATTCTTCAAACAACAACCACTGAAGGGATCACACACCTTCTCCGCTCGCTCTTCTCTCCATCCTCCTAGTTAGGTAATTATTTAATGAGGGAAAAGACGTTTTCCTTATTTTAAAATATTATTTTCATAGAGAATTAAAAGTAGAACATCCGAGATTTGAAAGCCCCCTGGGGGTTGAATCACTGCTCTCAGAGGAAAGACAGCTTTGCTGTCTAGCTTGGTGTTAGGTGAGGGAGATAGACCAGTCTCCCCAGAATGTCCAGAACAGACCACCCAGGGCACGTCCCTTTGAAATGTGGATTACTTGAAACTCATAAGAAACTTGCAGGTGCCTAAGAAACTTTTACTATTCCCTTAACTACAAAAAAAAATTTTTTTTTTGAGAATTGAGGCCATCACCCAGGATTAGGACTTTTATCAGAAATAACCTTTCTATCAGAGAAAACGACATGGAAAACTATCTGTTATGAAAGAGTAAACATCTAATTACAGAGCATCTGGTGAGAGCACCTGGTGTCCCGACATGCAGTCAGTCTCTCCTGCTCGCAGTAGCCCCCTTCTGTCTCCTTCTGTCCCACCCCTATCTTGTTCCTCACCTTGGAATATACAGACCTTCATTTGCCCCACTGGGTTTAGAATCTGCCCCCATGTCGACTCTCCGTGTGTACGTAACTAAACGTCTTCTTTTCTCCTGACAGTCTGTCTTGGGCTTCACTGGCCCAAGAACCTGAGGGACAGGGGTCTCCTCTCCAGCTCTACTCAGGCCACTGAAGGGAAGGTGGAAAATCAAGCCCAGATGGGTTTCCCTGGAGGTTCAAGGGGTAAAGTCTCGGCACTATGACGCTATCTGCAGCCCCTGCAGCATCAGTTCGATCCCCTGGCCAGGGAGCTGACCCATATGGTGCAGCAGACCTCTCCTGCCTCACCCGCTGCTGCTCTGGTCAGCAGCGTATTTCAGTCTATCAGCCTGTTCTGCTCCCCACTCTGTCTCTGGTGAATCCTCTCACCCCACCACACCCCAACTCTTGTATGCATAAGTAAATAAAACTTTAAAAAACAAATGAGGCCCTGAGGAGAAGACAATGCGATTCCAATGACCTGCCCCCCAAATCCATCAAGAGGGATAAACTTGCTGGGGACTTTTTATGTTTCTCTTCAAGGAATAGTCTAGTGGAATTTTGAGTGGAGACTCTTAAGATTTGATCCAAGAAGACGGCGGTGACCCATCCCAAACACGACCACGTTGAAGACGGAAACAGGTGGAGGATGACGCTTGGGCATGGTCTGCGAAGGGCTGTAATTCTGGAGCTTCTTGGTGTGAGGGGACCCCTGTTCCAAGTCTGAGACTCCTCATTTCCTGCACGGACAGAAACAAGGAGCCAGAGAGAGAATAGGGAGGTGTGGAGGGAGCACTGGGTACCGATCTGGCTGAGATTTCTGGCCCTGAGCGAATGCTACTGAGTGCAGCTTAATCTTGATAAGAGGAGCTGAATGAGAGAGTTTGAGAGCAAGATGCTATCAAGTCCAGATATCCCTGGGAAGAGAGCACTAGGTGGGAGGCCCTTTTGAATCCTGACGACTGCAGGAGCTCTCTCAGGGAAGAGAGGCTGTAGGAAAAGACTGGTCCAGCAAACAGGGTTTCTAGCCCTCAAACTCTACTAGAAAAATCCCTCTACGACCACATCTTTACTTGACAGCACCCAGAGTGAGCTCCCCGGAACACAAGCTGTTACAAATGCAAAAGCTTGTTATTTGCCCCAGACCTCCTGAATCATGAATTCTAAGACTGGGACCAGTCACCTGTGCTGTCACAAGCCCCTAGGCGATGCTGATGCAGATTCAAGTTTGGACTAAAAACTGCAGAAAAATACTTGTTCCTACATGAAGGTCCAGTGTCCCCTGGGTGCAGAGTTTTTGTTAGATTTGAGGAACCAGCAGATGAAATCAGAAAGCAGAAGGCATCAGAGTTGCCCAGCTCCCAGAGCCATTCCAGACAGCAAAGTTTCTTAAGTGTGGCTGGAATGGGAATGGAAAAAAAGGGGTGAAGTGAGCAAGAATTCTGGGAAGGTAAAAAGACACCAGATGCAGGTGTGAGATAATGACTCCTGCCATGGCACCAAGAAAATGTCACTTGGATGAGTGTAAGAGCTTTCATCATGTGGAGAGGTGAAATGTTGGTGCTGTGTTAATGTGTCCTGATGTGCGGGTCACCTGTCCTGTCTCGATTTCATTTGAAACTGCCCTCTCCAAGCAAGAAGCCTAGGTCAGTAACTACAGACTTTCTGGGAGGACAGAGATTTCTCAGTGGAATTCATAATAAAAAATGGTCTCTGCTTTCTGGGCTAGCTGCTTCTCCGTCATTCTAATGACTTGCCCTTCACTTTATTCTAGGTTGGATTAATTCCCAGAAAATGGAGTCATTTTCCTGATGGAAACTCTCAGCACTGATTGGAAGGAGAAGGAGGTTAGCAGGGGGCTTCCCTTTTCGTCCAGATACAATTTGGAAACCCCATCAACTCAAAGGTATCCTGGAGACAATTTTCCTTTTTCCTTGCCTGTTTTCACCCTGAAGTTGACACTTGGGCTTCATTCTTTTCTCCTTGCCTTTCTCCTTCGGTAAATATCCATTGGCATACAGTAACAAAAGACCTACTGTGTGCACCGTTAGATGTCTTCACAAACCCAGATTTTCATCCCATCTCCTGCAACATTTGAAAATTATTAAACTGTGAACTATGCCTCTCTTCACCTCCTTGTTACTATTTTCTGGCTTTGGTTTTGCTTCTTTGTATTGCTCTTCAAAGGAAAAATTGAGATTTCCCATATTTTTAGCTATTTGTATGAGAATAGGTAGTTCTTAGAAGACAAAGAAATGGGAATATCTTTTCATGGTGGGGTGCGGCCTTGATCTATGACTCTGTGGCTTTGTGTTTTTCTGTTCGTTACTTTTCTATTGAATCAAGGACAAGGGGTGGGCGTGAGACAATGGTATTCCCTTCCACTCTTGATGGGGCTACTCGGCAGGGGCAGAATCCACCTCTTATGGCCCGAGGCAGATACACTGGACACTCCAGTTCTTGCAAATGTACATTATTATCACCAGGACTCTGGTCAACTTCTACCAAGACCACTGAGTCCAGGACAATCAAAAGGGCGGCCCTCCAGACTGAGACAGCAGAGAAGGAGATGGACTGAGAATGCAGTCTGCTCTCACCAGAGAAACAGACTGTGTAAAACCCCACGTTACACTGGCATTAGGTCTTGAGCGAAATGGGTCATCACAACCTGTGACACACGAAAATGGAGATCATGGTCTTTTTAATGGAAATGCTGAGGTTTCAAAATTTCGGGAAGCAGAAAACCTAAATCTACTAATGCAACCTCTTTTCAAAATTGCAGGGATCATTTCATAAAGGAACTTCTAAGAGGTAAGTAATGAGCATTAACCTTATTTGTAGAGAATCTAGGCTAGGAAGTTGTGTAATTTGTCCAGATGCAGCTGGTCTCTAATCTATGCATCTTAGTCTGCAAATTCTTCCCGTCTCTGCTGGTACTTCTCTTTAAGTATCTCCATACTTTCCTTCTTTGGGTTCATCTGCAGAGGTCCTCACGAATTCGTTCCTGGATGTGGGTTGTGAGGCTGTTATGGCTGGGAATGGAGACTCTGGGGTCTCCATTTCTCTCTGGTTGGAAACCCTCTTCTGCTTTGTGGCTGTGTGACCTTGGCAAGTGATTTTCCCTCTCTGAGCCTCAGTAGCCACACAGAGCTATGGGATTACATGAGCGAATGCATATAAAGGACTGAGTGTAGTGCTGGGCCCCACAGCCCAGTAAAGTAGGTATGATTTACATCTATTATTAAATAAAAACACAAAAGGATTAGCTATGTTTGTTTCACCAGTATTTTTCTTTTTCTGCTCAGTCTAATCAGGAGAGTTTTGGGTTTTTCTTTTTTTCCTTCCCCATCTCTTTTCATTTCTCCTCTCGACCCAGGAAAAGGTGGTGATGAAACAACCATTTGAAATGAAGTCGCTTTGTGTTGATCCTTTGGGGAAAGGCTTTGATCGCCATCGGGGCTGTGGGTGTTTGGCAGACTGCCAGCTTCTGCCCACAGAAGAGCCACCTCTGAAGGTTTGGATATTTTTAAAAAGCAGCAGCAAAAGGGAAGCTTGGTGATTCCTCGAGGGTATGTATTAATGACCCCTTTGCTGACCCCCAGTGTCCCCAGGTCTGTCCCTCCTCCCAGGGCCTTGGTTGGCCGGGCTCTCTGGGTTTCCAACCTTCTTGTTTCTCCAGGCTGAGCTGGCAGGGAGCACACAGCACTGTGCCCTCACACGCTGGGGCTGGCCATCTTGGTGCTCTCTCTGGCCTCATTAGAGTCAGCTGTCTCCCACCTGCAGTGGAGGCCTGAGGACAAGAGGGCCTCTGCCCCAGCAAAGCAGCAGTGAGCCTGAAGAGGGCACAGGAGGACAGGGCCTCCTCCAAGGAGCCAGGCCCAGCAGCCTTATGTAAATGATTTCTTGGAATTGCCTACCTGGCCCAGGAGGCTGGAAGATCACCTTGCAAGTGGGCCCCCAGCCAGCATGACAGATGGCCTGGCTGGGCTGCTCACAGCCCAGCCCACACTGGGCCTATCACGTTGCTCCCTGAAGGCAGCGGCCCATTCTGGAGAGCAAACAGGCTTTCTGGGCAAGGCCTGGCAGCCACTTGGGTTCCTCAGCTCCACCTATCCCTTTCACCCCAACCTGCAGCTCCCTCTCTCCAGGGGAAAGACCAGCTCTTTCTTTCCCTTGAAAGCAAATCCCTGGGCCTCAGGATTTCTGGTTGATGTCTGGCCTAGACTCTCCATGATAGCACTTCACAGAAGAGGCTGACTGCTTCCATCAAATGAACCAACTACTGCAGAGTTGAAAGGGCTAATAAAATGCAAAAGCATCCTTGGGGACTTTGTTCAGAAATGCGGTGACTTCTATATCTATTAAGAAAATATTGAACTTTCACATTTTATGATTTCATGTCCTCTAAGACCACAGACCTCTTATGTTCTTTATATATGTATTTTTTTAAGAGGAATCCTTTTTATAATAGTTAGAAAGTAAATGTGTAACAGTCTTTTCTCCCTTCCACTCAGAATAAAGCTGGAGGAAATGTAATGTTTCTGGATTCAACCTGTGGGTTTGAGATAAGGATGCAAGGGGAGAAGCCTTTTAACAGGGAACAGAATCTGTTTGCAGCTATTGTTCAATTAATGTAAGGATATGGTTGCTGGGCATATTGCATAATGCATAACGGTGTAAACCAAACGCTTTCAGTGCTGACACTGAACTCCTTGATGAGAATGAAGAGGTAATTTGTCCATTTATTAGAAACTCCCTAAAACAATGCTTCTCGAACCTGAGTGCATCAACAGCACACAGCGAGAGATACAGCCCAGCGTGGTCTGCGCGTGTTCAAGAAGATAAGAAATCTAGGAGAAAAAAGGAAAAGCCACATGTCATGTCCTCTTTAAGAGCTAGAAAGCTGTCAGAAGAATTAAGATTAAACCTCCAGAGAATCTGTGGGTGTGGAAAGTCATCAGCTAGCTAATATTAACATAGCTTGCAACAGAACCCGCTGTTGCTAGAAATAGGACAGTCACATCACTACCACAGAAGCAATTTGCATTCTGTGGACCAGCCCCTAAAATTCCTCCTGCCTCCTACTGCCCTTTGGGCATTGCGTTTCTGGAGGCTTTTAGATAGTGCTCATACTTGGCAGGGTCTGGTCCGCACCCAGAGCTCAACTCGAAACAGGAAGCAGCAAGAAGATCTTTGTTTGCAGGAAAGTGGTCTAGCTACAAGAAAATCTTTAATCATCTGAGGACTGTGAAGCTTCTAGATTTCACTTGGCTGCTGGCAGGGAGGGGCAGACAAGGCCGTTCCTGCTTTCCACACCATGGATAATCTGTTGCCTCAGTCTAGATTCACTTATCTCAAAAAATACCCTCTCCATGCTATTAGGAAATATTTATCGATGCTGAGAAACCAAAGAACTGAAGAACAGGTATTATTTTGCTTGTGTTATCTTAAGGTTAACGAGTATTTGTTTCTGGATGTTGCTTTGCAGTCACTTGGTGAGTTCTTCTCTGCTGGTTTACATGTTTATAGGCACTGGTCGGCTTTTGCTTGCAGCTGTTCAGACTTAGCAATCAGGAACAAGCAGGCATGTGAGAATTTATTTGAATTCTGTGATTAAGCTGAAGTTCTATAATAAAGCTATGTGCTTTTATTTCTTCTGAATAGCTAACCTACTCTATCCATGCTCAATGGCAGATCATTAACCATTTTCCAGTGCCTCAAATACAAATTTTAAGACTAGTAATATATTGATGGAAGATATTATGGAAATACACTGGTTTTCTTGTACGTACTTACAGGTGTGTTAACATCACCAGGATTTACAAAATAAAAAAACCTGTACATATAAGTAGCCTCAGAATATCATTAATGAGCTGTGAAGATCATTCAGAGGTAGTCATTTTTTTCTGATGGAGAAGAGGGGTGGGACATTGTAGTTTTCAATCTTTTTTAGCCAATCAAAAGTTAGGATTTCTAGTAGTCGATGCTAGCGTGTGGGAGTGTGAACATTAAAAAAACTGCTAAAATGTCAGATCAGTTCTCATTTAAAATTATGCATTGTTTTGAGATTTATGTGATTCTATCTCATATAATTATGAACAAGGCATTTCTAAATACTGCCTTTCTGAATTGTACTGATTGTTACAAGAAATCACTGTGTCTGATCCATTTAGCGTATGTGATCCATTTAAATCTGGTGAGTCCTTCTGGAGCAAGCTTGACAGTGGTATAGGACAAATGTAGAGCCACATCCAAGGCTCAGAGTCCCAGATTGCTTGCACATCATGTTTGTAACCAGAACTGCAAAACCGTGTGGGAGATATTAGCTGTGTCCTGTATTTGTATGAGATGACCTACTTAATAAAACACTTCCAGGAAGTAAAAGCAGGCATCAATGGGCAGAAAATTCTCTAATGACAGGTTTCCCCAAAAAGTTGATACATAATTTGGAAAATAAAAATCACTGCCGCTATTTGAGAGGAAACTGCACTAATGCATGCTTGAATGATTTTATAAGAGCAGGAAATTCAAACAGACTCTCTCGCTAAGGGAGCTGGGCTGGTGGAGCTGATCTCTTAGGCAAGATGGCAGGGTGACAAGGAATCTCTTCATTTCCAGGTCTCAGCTCGTGTTCGCTTTTGAAGTAGACAGTGAAGACCCAGGTGGGCGTGCTCTGACTTGTCTGTCTCACTGTCAGTCCAAGATCAGGGACTTCTTCTACCCCAGGGGGCTGGGGGTGAAGGAGTGGTGAGCTTGAGGAGGGGAAGTGACTAAGAGATTAGGGTTGGAACTGTGGAATGTACATTTAGTGATTTTTTTTCTTTTCTCAATTTGCAGATTAAAAAAAAAGTGTCTATATTGCCTGTACAGGTTATTTTTTTAAAAATGTTTTAAATATTACATAATGCATTCAGAAGATCAGAATTTAACATGGACCCGCTGACTTGAACTTGGTGGGTGGTCCCCTCCCCAATTTACACTCACTTGGGAAGGCCTGGGAGCATCTGTGAGCACTGTGATGGATTTTTAACTTCCTCATAAGTTAATGACAAAAGGAAGACAAATAACATATTTGATTCCTTTCTGAAACCAATTACAGCTCTGCAGACATAATGTCTCAAGAAGAGAAACTAGGTCAGAGTCGATCCTGGTTAACCTTGGGAAGCTTGTTGGAAAGTTATAAAGGAGGTTAAAAATAATTTTAGGACTTGCATGTGTTGTTTCTGATCTTTTTGTTCTTGTTTCCTTGTAAACGTGAAGGAAGTAAGATTTAGAGACAAGATTAGAAGTCTTGTTCAAGGCCACCCAGCTAGAAAGTACAGAAGAAAGATTTGAAACTGTTTTCCTGGCTTTGAACTTGATCTCTGAACAAGCAAGTGCTAGCAATCCAGCTAACTAAAAGTCTTTCACTTGGAGAGTATTTCTAGCCCTTAGATATTCACATGCCACTAACATAATTATTACAGTGTTTATCACTTGTAGGATGAACTCCTTAATATTTTTCTATATTTGCATTTAAATCGCTTTTTAAATTTAAGTTGTGGAAGATTTCTTATCACTACTATAAATGGAAGATGACTATCTTTTGCCATAAATAGAAGACAAGTTTAATGATAATGAAAGCAAAGCACGAATCAATTCTAAGTAGATACGGTTATCTTTGAAATCTCTGAACCTGAACCTGTTTGAATTGTTGAAAAGGAAGATTAGCTTTTAAGAGATGATCATCTTTGGGCCTCCCTGGTGGCGCAGTGGGTTAAGCAACACACTATGAAGCAAACCTCAGCCACTGCAGCACGAGTTCGATCCCTGCTGCCGGCCAGGGAGG
>JAGFMF010011681.1:1561530-1693416 GCA_019455555.1 Galemys pyrenaicus | reverse complement strand
CTCCCCGCTCTCTGTGGTGAATCCTCTCACCCCCCACACCTCTGACCTGTACCCCAGTGCTTGTATGCATAAATAAATAAATAAATCTTTAAAAAAAAAAAGAGATGATCATCTTTGTAGCCAACTCAGAGATTCTCCTGGGAAAGAAATGTTAAAAACAGACAATTTTCTCAATTTCAAGTGAGGCCTTGTTATTTAATGTAGGATTGACATGCCATCTAAGATCATCTCCTGCCCATCTAGGACCACTGGGTCCTACAAGTATTGTGTTCTACATACTGGGAAAATATCATTCCAGACCCCCATCTGCTTCTCCACTGCTGTGCTTTCAAATATGTTCATCCCTTCGCCTAGAATTCTCTCCTTATATTAGTTCACCTGGAGACTGCATACACATCCTTCAAGACTCACTTTAAATGGAATCAGTGACGAGTTCGATCCCTGCTGCCGGCCAGGGAGGGGACCCACATGGCACAGCAGACCTCTCCTGCTGTGCCTGCTGCTCCCCTCAGCAGTGTACTTCAGTTGATCTGCCTGTTCTGTTCCCAGCTCTCTATGGTAAATCCTCTCACCCCCCACCCCACACCTCTGGCCTGTACCCCAGTGCTTGTATGCATAAATAAAGAAATCTTTAAAATAAATAAATAAATAAATGGAATCAGTGGTCCTCCAGTTCTGAGGGGAAGAGCAAAGCACTGCTCTTCCTTTCCCACAATATTCTCTCTGCTCCTAAATGGTCCCCTTACTAGTTGGTGCTTAGTAAGCCATTTTCTACATGTCTATATACAAGAGGCTGGTTCCATCTTGTTCTTGTTCTTTGAAGCCTGGCACAGGCTGGTGTAGGAGTGACCCCTGCCACAAGCAGATTGGCCATGGAGCACACCTCCTCTCTTGCTTCCAGAGGTCTCTTACCTCCCACTATGTCCCACTCACAGTCATTGCCATAATTACATTGTCCACAGATACTTCCCTATTAAAACTTCTCCTTGTGCTTCTTCCCTCTTCATTGGTATCATACAGCCATGAAGATTTGACCTGAGGGTGGTTTGTTTGGTTCTTTTTGCTTTTATTGTTCCTACTGTGAACAATGGGTGAAACATCTACTTATCAAACTGAGAACAGATGTCTCACCCTTTGTATTTCTAACTCTTATCATAGTAGGCACTACACAATGTCAAGTTCTAGGAAACTTGGAAACTAGGAAAATCATTAGTTAGATGAAGAAGATGGGAAAATCTGATGATGAAACACCTTCGATTAGTATTATTCAAATTATGAAGCGGTAGTGGTGATGGTGGTGTGAACTCGGTGGTAGGAACTCAGCCTGCATCTAATAGGACCTCAGGTGTGCTTGGACAGTATGCAGAATGCATGCGGAGGGGTTTGTGAATACAGTTACTTTCTTTTGATCTGATGGGCACAGCCAGGGTCTGGCTCAAATGTTGGTGTCTGAGCTTGTGGGAAAAGAATGGGACTTACAGGCATGTTCTTCTGAGCACTGGTGGGCCAGCAGCCTGCTCTGTGACCCAGTGAGGCATTGAATGGAGAAGGGAGAATTTGCTCCACTTCTGGCTACTGAAACCTGGCTTCCACCCAGTGAAGTCTACAGAGAACTGAGAGTCCTATGTATCTCCAGGGAATATGGCTGTTAGGGTTCAGCACCATCTGTGTAGACATTATTCACGAGTGCCAACACCAAATAATAAGGCAGTTGTGAGATCCTCGGGGAGAGTTCCCTTGGCAAGTCCCTCCATTCTCCTGACTTCAGGCTTTACCAGTCTGCTGAAAACTCTCAAATATTTATCCCTAAGTACGCATCAACCTTGTATGTCTAATTGCCATCTCCATCCTAATTTCTTGCGGATGTTACGGGTTGTGTGTCCAAAGAGAAGTCACAAGTCCTACACCCAAACCTGCTTCTCCCCAGGTCCATTAATCAAGGTAGAAGTTCAAACCATAAACTTGAGAGTCACTTTGACCATTTCCTTTCTCTCCCTCACTCTCTTTTGCAATCCCTTAACAAGCCTAGTCAATCTACTTCTAAAATAGTTCCTGAGTTTTCCTCATCACCTGCCAACCTTGTCCCACCCTCCTCCTGCTTAGATGTGCTATGTCTGCTCTTGTTTCCCTATAATCCAAGTCCTTGGCTGTCAGAATCATCTTTTTAAAAAAATCTTATTTTACTCGAATGCAGGAACATGGTTGTCTTCATTTGCCATTTTAGCCCTTGTGTCATGTACACTGCTGAAGTATCTAGTAGGATATAAACTTATATAACTGAATGAAGGAATGTAGAGGTTGGGGAGTTCTGAGGTTGGGAGACTGAGATGCTGTTATGTGGGTGAGGGTAAGTGATGGTGAAAATAAGACTGTTATCTTCGGTAAACAGAGGCTGGTGAGAACTAGGGCAAATTGTGTCAGTTATTTTACAGATGTGGAACCAGTCACAGTGGTTAGGAGATTTGCTCAAGGTCACGAGTTCATTTGTATCAGTGTGAGGATTAAAATCTGGCTCAACTGACTCCCCAATTCTTTCCAATATGTATGTTCACTTTAGCAGAGATGTAGAAAAGGCCAATATAAGTGCTGTGCAGAGAGGAAAAGACTCTCCAGCTGTCTAGTGTGTGAGGCCTGTAAGTTAAATAAGGAGTGCCCCTTGATGAAGGATGGAGGCGGAGAAGAGCCTGCTATAGTCATTGAATGAGCAACGTTTGGGTCAACTGTACATTGTGTGTGATACCAAGAGGCTGTGTTCATGATACGGCCTACATGATTCGTGGGCTATACCCTCTAGGTTCGTGTAATTCCCCCTGTGACAGTCACACAAGGAGGCAGTTGTCTAGCAACGCATTTCTTGCAATGCATTCCCGAACTAAACAATACTAAACGACTCGTGACCATGTATTTGAGCTCTTGTCCTTCACCTTATACCGCCCTTCAGCAGCCTCAACCACTCAGATCTCTTCTATGAGTCCCACAATGAGGGTCCAGATAAATACAGTGTGGCTAATTGAACAGACAAGAGTTTTGGATGATCTGTGCCTTGTTTTGTGAATAGAAAGTTTTTTTTTAAAGTTTATTTACTTATGCACACAAGAGCTAGGGTGCAGGCCGGTATGCAGGGGTGGAGAGGATCCACCAGAGACAAAGAGGGGAGCAGATCAGGCATATCTACTGAAGTACACTGCTGAGGGGAGCAGCGGGTAAGGCGGGAGAGGTCTGCTGCGCCATACAGTGTCAGCTCCCTGGCTGGGGATTGAACTCATGCTGCAGTGGCTGTGGATGCTTCATAGTGGTGAGACTTAACACCTTGTGCCACCAAGGAGGCCCTTGAATAGAACGATTTCTGAACAAGAAATATCATCTAAGTGTTGACCTAACATGTCTTGCCTATTAAACAGTGATGAGAGAGGTCTTTGGAGCCAGGGCATGTATAATAGCCATCTATAATTTTGTTGGAAGATTATACCAGTAGACCCTTGAACTGGTATAATATCATCTTCCAACAAAATTAAACCACAGGACTTTTTTTTTTTTTTACTATATTTCTGATCTGAAAATGCAATCATTGATTTCCTTATATAAATAAGGATGCAAACGTTGACCTGGACAAAAACTGAACACAGTGTTAATAGAACTCTGCTTTGTCATCTTGTTGTGTAGAATTCCTTCAATTATTAAGCAAGATTTTTCATATCCGTTGCGTGTGAAGCATTTTTATAGGGGATGAGCGTGTAAAATCGAATTAGATGAAGTGTAGCACCTCTGTGGTACTTAAGGTCTCAATGGGTAGAAAGCGCTATATTCGAGCATTTATAATATGAGGCAAAACCGGTAGTCATAGCAGGTATATTTGGCTCAAGATCTGCTCTGACTAATCTGCTTAAAATGAGGAGCATGGTCTTTGGGGGCCAGGGGACCTGTACAGAAGCTACACTTTAATTAAGGATTAGAACCAAATTTTGTTTTGGAGGCTGTTCTAAAGTTTTTCTGCAATGCTTTAAGAAAAGGTTTCTAGTACAGAGAGGATCCCTTGATTTTTATTCCCTGCTTTGCTTTTGATGAATGCTAACCTCAAAACTGGGTTGTTAGATAAATACTTGAATTCAATTAGAACCTTAGAAGCTTAGGTCTTCATTTGGCTCTTGTATCTGCTCTGAATAGCAATATAAATATTAAAGACTCCCCACATGCTATATCACTCCCTCCTAGCCCTCCCCCCAAAAAAACCCAACTATGTTGAGATTTGGAACATTACATAAGGACTTTTTGGGTTACTTTTGCAGGTTTTCTTCTCTAGGTAAAAATGATAGAAATTCCACTACAGCTTGGCCTAAGAAATAGTCAGAATTTTTACACCCTTAAGTAAGTGAGCTGGTTATATCTATCCTTTTTTAAAGGCCTCTTTAAAAACTCATGAAATGGGGCCTTCCTGGTGGCATAGCGGGTTAAGCAACGCACTAAGAAGCAAACCACAGCCACTGCAGCACGAGTTCGATCCCTGCCCCGGACCAGGGAGGGGACCCACATGGGCCAGGGAGGGGACCCACATGGTGGAGCAGACCTCTTCTGCCTCGGCCACTGCTCCCCTCAGTAATGTGCTTCAGTCGATCTGCCTGCTCTGCTCCCCAATCTGTCTCTGGTGAGTCCTCTCACCTCCCGCGACTCTGGCCTATACCCCAGCTCTTGTATGCATAAATAAATAAATCAAAAAATAAAAAGTCATGAAATGCTATAGATAGTTCAAGTGACATCTCATGGGAGAACTAAAGGCATTTCCCCATGTCCTTGTGCTTGGGTAGAGAAAAAGCTTTAATGCTTCAGAAGCAGGAGGAAAAGATGACCCTAATAGAATCTAAGATAGAGGGCAGAGATCCTGTGGAGAAACTTGTGTAATTATACATAGGTAATACTGACAGTTAAATTGCTGTGATAATATGAGGCTGAATCTTAATATTCCTAACTATTAAATATGACATTAAAAGTTGAACTATTTTATCACAGTAATTATAACAGTCTCTATATCTGAAGGGAAGAAAAAAATTTTAAGAGCTATATATTTACCCCCCAAAAAAGCCTATAAATTTTCTCCATGTCTGAGTGTGCTTGAGCTGCTATAACAAATACCATAGATAGACCGGGTGGTTTCGAGACCACAGAAATTGATTCCTCATAGTTTTGGAGGCTGAAAGTCCAAGATCAAGGGGTCAGCAGCTTCGATGTTGGGTGAGAGCCTGCGTCTAGGGGGAGACCTGACTTCTTGGTTGTGCCCTCACATGGTGGAAAGTGGCCAGAGAGCCCAGATTCTTCTTTTGTCATGGCACAGATGCCATTTCTGAGGCTTTATCCTCATGACCTAATCAGTCATCAAACATCCCCTCCTAATGCCATCAGAGTGGGGAGTAGGATTTCAACATAAGAATTTTGGGGGGGACACAAACATTTAGCCTGTGGTGCTGCATTACTTAGAGGGTGTCGAGAGTTAGACCTGAGAGCTTGCACCAAGATGAACATCCTCATCAGTACCCACCTTCAGGGACTTCCTCTCTCGCACACCTGTCTTCTCACCTCCATCCAGCCTCCTCTCCAGACAGAGGCCTCAGAGTCATCTGTGGCACTTCTACTCCCTCAGTCAATATCGAATCTCTCACAAGTCCTTTTAATGCAACCCCTAAATATTCCCCCAGGCAATCAGCCTGTTCTCTCTCCCACCACCCGCAGAACTGTGTCGCCAGTGGATATCATGTTTTGTGTTTTCACATTCCCTCATGTCTACAAAATGCCCATTTTTGTCTTCTGCTTCTGAGATACGCGGCACTTAATTATAAAATAGGCTTTGGGTGAGATGATTTTGCCCAGCGGCAGGTGAATGAAAGTGTTTGGAGCACGCTTAAGGAGCACACTAGGATAAGCTATGCTGTTAGGAGTAGGAAATGCACTTTTAACTTACATTATTTTCAATTTATGAGGGGTTTATTGGGAAGATACAAAGAACTTCCTTGACTTAGAATGGGGTTACTTCCCATTATGCCTATAGTTAAGTTGAAAATAGTGTAAGTCGAAAATGCTGACTGGGGGCTTCTTGGTGGTGCCTGCCTCGCCCGCTGCTCCCCTCAGTGGTGTATTTCATCCATCTGCCCGTTCTATTCCCCACTGTGACTCTGGTGCATCCTCTCACTCCCCACACCTTTAGCCTGTACCCCCGTTCTTCTATGCATGAATAAATAAATATTTTAAAAAAAAGAAAATGCTGACTGGGAGCTGCCACTCCCAGCATTGTAGTACTACGCCTGTTCTGCTCCCCACTCTGTCTCTAGTAAATCCTTTTACCGCCCTGGACTCTGGCCTGTACCCCAGATGCCTGAAACACAGAAGTCGGTGAATGGATGAGCCCCCAAAACTTTGTCTTTGAAATGAGCACGTTAACTCCAATGTAAAACCCTTTATTTGGTGAAGGACAGTGTAGCTTTTTATGCAGCTCCCCAAATTTTCTATCCTGTTCTAAGTTTGTCTGCAACGTTTTTGCTGACTTTTGTTCAGAATGGGAGACATATTTTCTCACATTGTACAGAGAGTTCTGTGCCTTCACAGAAAAAGAAATGAACTTCCCACATCGGTTGTACTGCACATAATTTGCTGTGAAAAGAACAGGAAAGATGCCGGGATTCTTTCTTTCCTGCTCATCTTAAAGGCAACATACTAGTAAGTCTATTTCAAGACATACAACTTGGATTATGCATTCAACATTAAGGAACTTTATGCTGCTATAGCTAAAAGTTCTACTGTATTGGTGCCTCCCAGCCTCTTTGTCCTTTGCGCCCTGGTCAGGACTAAATTCACATCTGTTCTTAATCTTGGCCAAGAGCCAGTGGGCTTCAGTTTGGGCTCTGGACCTTTGTCACATCAGCCTGAGTAGGGCCCAGTCAGAAGAAGAAGAAAAAAAAGAATTAGGAATTTAAAATTTGCATGAAATGCCTTATATGGGCCACACCCCCAAGGCCCCTTGCAGATGTTGCAATTTAATCTTTGTAGTAATGTTACAGGGCAGGGAGAGGAGCACCCTAGAACCCCCAAACCTCCCATCTCTGAATGGGTTCTGCCATCTGCTGCATTAAGACAAATATAAAACCTTTAATGGAAAGGAATTTTAATATAATTAGGGTATGAAATAGAAAGGATAAAGAACATAGTTACTAAGTTAAGCATCCAAAGTTACCCATCTCCTTGAGGGTAAAAGTCTAGCCAAATAGGATTGGCCCAAAGCAAGGCCCAAAAGCCTGCCACACGTCTAAAGGACCTTTCAGTAGCATCCCCTAGAAAAGGGTCAGAAAGAGTCAGACAAATCTGGGAGGAGAAGAGCAAAATTAAAATTAAGATGAAAGCTGCCATTATTAAGCTCCCCATGGGTCTCTCACCCACATCTGTTTCAACCAGTCCAAGACCAAAAAGCAAGTACAGTTTCTTTACATGTGGCTCTCTGCTCCACGTGTCTCCTCCAGGTCTCCTTGCTGCTCTTTATCTTGCTTCTTCCTTCCTTCCTTCTGTCCTCCTCTCTGCAGAATCTTCTTTTCCTGCTCAGCTTTACTTACTTAGGGCGGAACCCAGATTCTGGAACTTCCCCTTTTCCCTGGACGACCCTGTTACAGTAACTTCCAAAGTTGGTGGGTTGGTCCCAACTTTATGGATGAGAGAACTGAGGTTTAAAGAGATGAGATAAGTGGTTCATAGCTCATGTGTGATGGCAGTTAGATTTCAGCTGCTGAGTTGTCTGTCTGAGTCCAAAATTTGCTTCACGATCCCCTACTGAGACACATCCCATAGAGAGTCATTTTCTCCCTTTTCCCCAAAATCCCCCTTCATTTCTTTTCTTCCTGCTTTCCTTAACATTAGGTTTTCTTTCATTTGTTGAAGATAGAAGGCTTAATAATAAAACTACTATAACTATTGTGTAGGGAAGACACTTTTAATCCTTGGAATGGGAATATAGGTGGAGTTCCAGATTTTTGAAAGTTTTGGGGATTATTCAAGCATGGGGGAAACTTCTTTAGGAAAAAGATTATAAAATTATAAATATTAAATTAGAGACAAAGTGAATATTCCTATAGAGTGGAAAAGAAATTATAATTTTTAAGAACACACAATCTAGAAAAATAAATATTTCTTACTAATTAACTGGTGCAACCTAAAATATTTTGTTCACACGTTTTGGGACTACAGTTTCCTTAATGATTTTTTTCATTAAAGATTTATTTATTTATGTATCTGAGAGTTGGGGTGCAGGCCAGAGGTGAGGGGGGTGAGAGGATTCACCAATGACAGAGTGGGAAGCAAAGCAGGCGGATCTACTGAAATACCCTGCTGAGGGGAGCAGCAGAGAGACAGGAGAGGTTTGCTGTGCCTTGTGGGTCAGCTCCCTGGCCTG
This sequence comes from Galemys pyrenaicus, assembly GCA_019455555.1. Classification (NCBI taxonomy): domain Eukaryota; kingdom Metazoa; phylum Chordata; class Mammalia; order Eulipotyphla; family Talpidae; genus Galemys; species Galemys pyrenaicus. The sequence continues at coordinate 1,684,994 of JAGFMF010011681.1, read as the reverse complement.
GGATGGAATTCACGCTGCAGTGGCTGCGGATAGCTTCATAGTGCTGAGATTTAACCCCTTATACCACTGGGGAGGCTCTCTTTAATCATTTCTGTACATAACACTGCTTTTCTCTACAAAGAGATAATCACAGGAGAATTCAGATCCTTTTCACGCATAGTTAATTTATATGTACATGTTTATTTGAGTCTAGAGTTCCATATTAGAGTCAACCTTCTGACTATTTCCCCTTTGCTACTTAAGTGCTTCAGGTACTGGGACCCACAGGACACATTCACATTACAATTTCAGGCCTTGAGTTATTACAGCAGTAGTAGGAATATTTCTGGATGTCTTTTCTTCACCAGGAGAGCTAGCAATACTTTAACCACACATACAAAGCACATTTATATAAGTCACCAAATTCAAAACAACCTGAAACATCTTCCCATCTCAACTTCATTGAAGCCAGATTCTGATGTTTGCCCAATGTCAGGCCAATGTTACCTGATAGAAGGAATTTGAAGGAGGAAAAGTCAGCAAAAAGAACACTCCTAAAATCAACTGCAGGTGAAATATCTTTTGCAATTTTTCCCAAGCCATGAGATCATGAGAACATTGCTAGAGTCTCTTTCAGGGCCTTAAATGGAGCTACTGCAAGTGAGGGACCCTGTGACTCATGCTTCATTGGTTTCCAAGAAAATTCAGTTTGGGATGGATGTTATAACAAGAGCAACAAAGTATTATTCTACAGTAAATAGTACTAAGGAGATGGTTATATTCTGTTACTACTAAAACTCAAAGCTCCCCAACTATATCCGCATTTATGTTTGCAAAAGACTGAATATTTGCAGAAGGATTACTTATAAATACAATAGACCTAATATTGGTCTAATTAATATTAAATACACTATTTACTCTCTTCCAAGTAAGTCAGAATGCACATAGAGAAAGAACATGTTTTTGCTGTATTGCTGTTGAAGACTACATGGTAGAAAAACTACAGCAGCACTAAAGAAAGTCTTTAAGAATTCATTAAGATGTAATCAAGCTTTTGCAAACTCATCTGTTATTTGTAATTACAACAGTTACTTTAACTTGTCTCTGGACACAATCACCTTTATGTTGTATTTCTTTGCTGAGTTTTGCTCAGTGTAATATATTCCCCATTGTGTCTGTCCCAGTGCCCCATTGTCTGTCTCACATCCTTTTCCTAGCAGAAACTCTAACTCCATTATTTCTCTTCCTTTGTTCTTGCTATGAATTAATTCTGTAAAAAATCTGTCCTTAGAAAAACGCCCTTAAATGCAAGGAGTCTTTGTAACTGGTCCTGTACAATTAACCACATTATAATATTTACCACCAATCTATGGCTTATAAGTACATCTTTTAAAAAGCTTATTAAGAAAATATTTTGTTCTTATAGAACAAGTGCATCATTTACACTCAAATTATTCAAAGCAATTGAGTAGCAAGACTACTGTAAAATCCTAGTTCACTAACATCGAAAAACTACCCTTTTGCTCTGTCTCCACTATATAGTTACTGATTAAGCACATTTATTCTGTAAGTACATACTGTATAATGTACTTCCTTTCATAGCCCCTGAAATGTTATATAGCTTTTCTGTTTTGTTTTAAAGGGATGAAACTATTTCTCTAAGGACTACACTGTTTCAAGAGAAAGGCATTTTCTATTTGTGAAGCTGTCCCCTCCTTCTTTCTTCTAACTGGTGCAGCTAAAGCCTGATACACCTGCTCAAAGAAGCATTGTTCCAAAGGTACTGACCTGAACTAAGAAAACAAAGACAGACTTCATAGCTTGGAACACAACTGGGGCTCCAGTGCCTCTAAGTTTGCTCTTTTTCCCACCAGGGCCATGCTGATGTGACGCTCAGAGCCACTTAAGAGGGAGAAGTTTGTTCTCTGTAAGGTCTTTGGCCCTTTCTCCTAGTCCATTAAAATAACTGGCTTTAGGCCAAAGAAGTTCAAAGTACCACATGATTTAAGAATATTGCAGGTTTAAAATACTGTTATGCACTCTCACTCTGCTTTTTAGAATTGGACAAAATAACTGAAGGTTTTATTGTGTTGCATGTAAATCCGTGCTCAAACTTGAGCATGCGTTGGAAATACCTGAAAGGCTAAACTCCAGAATGCAGAACCCTACTTCTAGAGTGGCTAATTAAGTAGATCAGAGGTGGGGCCCCAGAATTTGCATTTCTAAAAAGTTCCCAGGTGGTTGGGGGGGTCACAGTTTGAGAAATACTGATGTAGATTATTTGGTGATGCATAATTTCAAAATCAAAGTTGACAGGGATTGCCACACTGTCTCAAGAGCTCTAGGCCTTTTACAAGATGGAGTGTTGCTGGGAAAGCCAGGGGAGAGTGATGAAGATTTAGTTTCACAGGTTCTTAATTGACCATTTTCAACCACAGCTGCCCCACGCCCAGTAGCAGTGTACAGTGTTTACTAATGCAGGAAATCGTTAAACTGTGTCTTCTCTGAGGATATAATCTAATATATGTCTTCATCTCTTTAATTCATTCTTCTACAGTTGTTTACTGATTAAACTTTTGGTAACAACTGAGAATTTCATTGTAGATTTAAATTCTGGAATACAAAGCAGGTGTAGTGAAGCATGGTGACCTGAGATAAGCAGCCTGGGGTTCTTAATAACAACCTTTTGCTCAGTTCCTGGTATGAATCTTGCTTCATGTTAGACCATGTACCGCCATGAGGGAGAACAGACCTGATAACAGACCCTTACTCACTCCTTGGTACTCAATTATATCTCACCTCTTGGTATGTAGCCACGACATATCTGACCATGTATAGCTGCCAATGCAAAGCCACCCGTAACCCTGTAGAAACTGCAAGTGTAAATAAGCCCCTGACTTCCTGCAAATGGGATTCAGCCTTTGGATGTGAATCTGCTGGATCAGCACTGGTGCATTAAACCTGCTTCGTATCAGCCCTGCTGTCCAAGTTTCCTTTGAACCACATAACAGTTGTGCTGTCTAAAGCCATTATGAAGTCTTAGCATTAAAAACAAATTCTCTCACATTTTCCCTTGCTCCTCCTCTGCTTAATATGTACATATAAAAACTCAGAACAAAGTAACATTTTACCACTTGGAAAAATGAAATCAGTATTTCCAATACTATCTGGTAGTAGTAGATTTTAGAAAATGTGTTTAGTATGTATTCTGTTGCTTTTTCAATGAAGCATGTTAGTGAACATACCTGGATTTACCTATGCAATAATCTCTCATGCTGGTGGTTATTTACTCGTAAGATCACACTTTATTTTTAGCAGTAAGTTTTAACTCTGAGAAGATAAACCCAGAGAAATTTAGAACAGCTTCAGCTTGGAGCATGACTTCCCCAATGATGGGTGTCGAAAGGTTACATAAGAACAAGTGAATAGACGTAGACAATGACCAAGGGTGATTTAAAATCAAGCAAATCCTTATTAATGAGTATATCCTTGGGTGTCACCTAGTGGGTTATGGGGCAGTTATCTTAGGGTGAGGCGTTAACAGCTATCAAGGCTGCACGGTGTCCCACTGAGGCAAAAGATGCAAGAATTTAACAGAACAAAATGATAACTATAGAAAACTATAGAATGTAATCCAATCATTAGGGCAGCTTCTTAGTCTCTGCTGGGTCATTGTGGAAATGTTAGTGTAACAGGGTCATCCCAGGAAAAGGGGAAGTTCCAAAATCCTAGTTCCGCCCTAAGTGGGTGGAGCTGAGGAAAAAAAGATTTCTGCAGAGAAGAGAGGAGAGAAGAAAGGAAGATGGAGAACAGCAAGGAGACCTGGAGGAGGTACGTGGAGCAGAGAGACATGTAAAGAAACCGCGCTTGCTTTTTGGTCTTGAACTGGTTGAAACAGATATGGATGAGAGACAGACCCGTGGGGAGGTTAACAATGGCAGTTTTCATCTTAATTTTAATTTTGCTCTTCTCCTTCCAGATTTGTCTGACTCTTTCTGACCCTTTTCTATGGGTTGCTACTGAAAGATCCTTTGGACGTGTGGCAGGCTTTTGGGACTTGCTTTGGGCCAATCCTATTTGGCTCCAAAAAATAAGTAACTTTGGATGCTTAACTTAGTCACTATGTTCTTTGTCCTTTCTATACTGTACCCTAATTGTATTAAGGTCCCTTTCCATTAAAAGCCTTATATGTTATCTTAATGTGGCGAATGGCAGAACCCATTCAGAGAGGGCAGGCTTGGGGGTTCTGAGGTGCTCCTCTCCTAAGGTGCTCCTCTCCCTGCCCTGTAATATTAGGAGAACTGAGGCCAAAATGGATATTCAGCTCCTGGCTTTGACATTGAATAGTGAGAAATTCTGTTGCAAGGAGCTTCATTTGTGTCAGTCCTAACTTGGTCAGCTATAAAAAGCAATTAATAAGACGTGGTGTACTTACCTCGTAAGGCTGTAAGGATGACATTTAATTATGGATATGGAAGTGCTATGTCAACTGAAAACCCCCTGAACACATGAGTTTGGGCCACTGTTCAGTGACAATTGATCCTCATTTCCCTAAAAGCAATATCATTTCTATAACCAAGAGTGCAATGTTGGCATCTTTATCTTTCCAAGCATTTTTTCTGGTAAAAATGAACAATTCAATAATTTAAACTAGGAAAGAACACATGTAGCATTTTTAAAAATCCAAATGTCATAGCTTTTTAAAAAAATTATTTTATTCTATTTTTTAAAGATTTTATTTATTTATGCATACAAGAGCTGGGGTACAGGTCAGAGGTATGTGTGTGTGTGTGTGTGTGTGTGTATGTGAGAGAGAGAGAGAGAAAGGATTTACCAGAGACAGAGTGGGGAGCAGAACAGGCAGATCTACTGAAATACACTGTTGAAGGGAACAGCGGGTGAAGCAGGAGAGGTTTGCTGTGCCATGTGGGTCAGCTTCCTGGCCAGGGATAGAACTCTTGCTGCTGTGGCTGCAGAAGCCCTACAGTGCTGTACTCAACCCCTTGCGCCACCAGAGAGGCCCCAAACGTCATAGCTTTTTAATTGTTCTCAGATAAGAGAAATAACTTGATGTGTAAATCTCAAAGTAATAAATATCTTTTTTAAGTTTGTTAGAAAAATGACTGTCATACTTTAGGAAGGTGTAAACTATTTCATTTTAGCAATTTCAGTCACAGAGTCATCAGTTGGAGAATTAAACAAAAAGTCGAGGACACACATCAGAAAGTAAACTTGTAAAATCTTACTGTTTTTCAAGATTAAAGTGCAATTACATAACTTAAAAATATGCCTAATTGGTAATAAGAAAAACTCATCAAAGGAGCTTCTGAAATTAATAGTCAAGTTTGGATATAATTAAAAAAATAGATGTTCCCTTGCTCAGTCTCTGACATTTTATAACTTCCCATTGATAACATTGCTTTTAGAATTGTAAGTAATTTGATATTTTATCATTTGGATATGTCATATTATATCAAACCTTTAACTTTAAACTTTTATAGTAGTCCACACATCAACCTGTTTATCCAAACCATTTTTTTCTTATATAAGACTCTACCAATTACCATGCTTCTAGCTGCAAGTAGCAGAAAACAGAATTTGTTTAGTATCTCACATTAAAGAAAGTCCTGTTTTAGCACAGGCTCCAGGGTTGGTTGACTTAGTATCTTAATTATATTTTAAAGGACTTGGCTTCCTCTCATCACTGCTTTGCCATCCTTGGTATTGGTTTTGCCATGAGGAAGAAGGGAGGGAAGGTTAATAAGATGGCTGAAGGACTTCCAAGCGTCCAGAATTATGGGGAAGAAAGGAAGCCTTGTTAAAACACAGATGGCTGAGGCTAACCCTAGAATTTGACTCAGTAGGTCTAGGTAAGTTCTGAAAATTTCCATTTCTAATAAGTTCCCAAGAGATAATGCTGCTGGTAGTCCAGACCACACTATGAGAAATACCAACTTAGATTAATAATCCTGGAGAAGAATGAATGTTTGAGGATCACTGCTAATGTTCATTACAAGAGGTATTTCTATTAAATTGGAATAAAAGAGAGTTCTCTTTACTCTCCTCATGGAGCCTGATGCCATTTTTAGTTTGTCTACTTCCTGTTCAATGCTCACTTGGAATACCAGTATTCCTAGTAGGTCATGTAGCTGTTTCTTAGAAAATAATTCTGCATTCAACTGTTTGAGCTGGGGCCTGGTTTGGGTCAGTCCCAAATTTGTACTTCAGCTTATTTGTTCCTGGCCTGGAGAAAGCTTTTTGTTTTTTTTTTCCCTCAGAATGCCAATTATCCTAACCTCCCTATATATATATTTGGTAATATTATTTTTAATATTGTCTGAAATAGGATATATAAACATTGCCTTTTAGAAAGCCAAACTAAAGTTGCCTAAAGATATATGCTCAAACCTGTTAATCTAATTTTTCTATCTGATCTTTATTTGTAGTGATGAATTCTCTAACCTAAAGATTGAACAATTTGGTTGTGTTGCAAAAACTCCTTCCTGCCGATTTGTAATTCCCCTTCTCAATCATCTATCTCACAAACCACCTTTTTGGTGTGGGTTTCCGGTTTTGTGTGGTATGGTCCCTGGGATTCTGGTCTGTTTGCTTGAATGTCCAGAGCTAAACTTCAGGATTCTCATACAGCTTTGGGCAATTTCTGTACTGTGCATTGCCTCTAATTTTTTATTATAATGACATTTTTGTGACTTTTTTCTCATTTTTTCTCACAATAGGAAGCATAGTAGAGAGAGATGATTTCTGCAGGGGGTTTGGAAGGACATGGTACAAGTTCAGGCAAAGATGCAAACTTTGCAAAAAAACACTTGCCATCTTGAAAATGGCTGGACAGAATACTTTTAAGAGCAAAATGTACCATTTTGGAGGTCTGAGGAAATACCACCCTTCCCAAAACACTCTCAAACCTCAGTGTGCAGCAGAGGAAAGAGAGATTGAAAACGTTTCTTATGTGAAATTGAGAAAACATTTCAGCGGAGTGAGAAGGCCGAGTCTATTACTGCAAACACAGCAGGTGGCCAGCAGATGTGCTATGGATTCTGATAGTTTGGTCTGTTTATGACAACCGACCCACAAGCAAGGCTTTCAAAATTTTAAATACTGGCCAGTAGCAATTTAACTCACCAAAGTATTATACCTAGTCTCCTAGCTGTCTTTTCCAGGAATTAAGACTATGTTCTTTGATCACTAAATTAATATCTGACGACCATGCCGGAAATTACAGCGCTTTGACTTTGTCAGGCACTGATAGGATGTCACTAAAGCCAAAGCACAAGCTCAGCTGAAATTTCCTATGTGCATGGAAACAACCACCTCAACATTGGTATCTTTGCATTTCAAATGGTTACCTAGGCTCAAAATTTATCTGTTTTGGGCAGTGCTTAACATTTAACATTTCTTGTGATGTTCAGGGCTTATTCTGGTTCAGATCTACTTGTCCTCACTAACCCCTTTGTGGTTTGTGATGTAAGTTCATTTTAAAACCTTTGAAAATCCCTTAATTCTTCTTTGCTTTGCAGGAAAGCAAAAGCTCATGTTTTGCTTTGATCATAGGAAACAAGTAGAAAAGTCAAAGGAGGATTGTTTATTCATCCCACAATAAATATTTCTGATGACCATTTCCCTGATTATGCATTATGCCTTTATTCCATATTTATTATAGACAAAATGTTTTGGGGCCAGAGATGAATTATGCCAGAAAAAAGAAAAACAGAAAAATACTCCTGTTGTTCTCTTCGAGTAGGTTAGCTTATAAGAATAAAGTGTTCTATCTAAAATATCCTTTAAAAACAATTCAACTTAAAAAAAAATGACCACCTCTTTCTAGCAGTCAGGTAAAGTTCCTTAAGCATTCACCTTTGGTGCTGACAACAATGTCAAAACAGTCTTTAAAATATTAATTTATTGGGGCCTCCCTGGTGGCGCAGTGGGTTAAGCAACGCACTATGAAGCAAACCGCAGCCACTGCAGCATGAGTTCGATCCCTGCCGCCGGCCGGGTAGGGGACCCACATGGTGAGGCAGACCTCTCCTGCCTTGCCCACTGCTCCCCTTAGCAGTGTGTTTCAGTCCATCTGCCTGTCTGCTCCCCGCTCTGTCTCTGGTGAATCCTCTCACTGCCCTGGACTCTGGCCTGTACCCCAGCTCTTGTATGTATAAATAAATAAATCTTTAAAAAAAATTAATTTATCTTATCTGAGGAAGGGTTTTTAAATAACCTTTTCTAAGTTTATTTTTAAATCCTAAAGGATCACATATTTCTTTATCATTTAGATTTATAAAAATGTCAGCAATTTGGTATTTTTTTTTTTTTTTAGCAATTCGGTATTTTAAAATAAGATGTCTCACATCCTTTGTGTAATAAGGCACAGTATAAGTGAAACTGGAACATGGTGACTGTTCTTTCTCAATCTTCCCTACTTGTACTATTTTCCCTAAAGATGCCTGACAAATTTCCCCTCCAGTGCTCATAGGTGACCACTTCTTGCATTGGATATTTTTAATTTTGTAGGTTAAACATTTAGGACAAAATGAGAGTAGAAGCGACTTCTAGAGCATTGATTTCTAAAGAAATGAGAGGAAACTTGAATATTACATACATTATATTTCATACCATCCCTATCATTCTAGCTAGTTCTAGCTAGTTAGTACTTTTGCTTGTTTCTCCATATAATAATCTTATGCTATTATAGTGCTTAAATTACAACCTCTCTTTACCTCATCAGACCCCCATAAACTGAGGGAAAGAAACTAGAGACATATGCCCATATCTATAAACTATAATATACAGTATGGATGTGTCTATCTGTATATATAGGTACACACATATGTAAATACATGTGTTTGAATGTAAAATGGTATACATATATTTTAGTTCTCTTTCCTTTAGATGAGGTGGAGATTCTTATACAAAACTTTGGTGGAAGGTTAGCCAGTAGGAAAAGGATTTCTGAAACATGTGGTTCAAGCATTCCCTGCTGCTATGGCTTGAACAGTGTTACTCATGCTCTCTTTTATAAATGCAGGAAGTCAAACCGGTGCTACCCTCTTAGTTAGGAAAGATGGTCAGGCATTAGAGAGGAGGATGGCTCTGCAAGGGTATGTTGATGAGTTTCAAGAATCAGAGGTATTTTTTTCTGTCAGCTCTTGAAGCCAGTTGATTGAATCAGCTGGTTCAATCAGCTATCCTTCGAGGTTTTTTTCTGCTCCCAAGCCTAGGAATTTGTGAGATTACAAGCAGTGGATTAAGAATGAAGCATGTAACAATTCTTCTGGATAGAGCCGGTTTTATCCAGTTTCTTTTTCAATTTAACAATAGGAACAATGGCTTTCACAGTTTAGGTAACCAAAAATGTCAGTGTAAGCTACAACAGGTGTAAGCCATGGAGTGATAAGTCTTTGGGGGAGTTAATTGTGGATTCAGTGTTAACGCTGGGATACTTCAGTGCACAACACACTACTATGGAAAAATGCCTTAGGGAAAACGTTTGAGCTAATTAAAGCAATCCAACAGCAAGTTCTGTACAGTGAAATTAGCCTCCATTTTTGTCACGTCTATCATATTAAATGTCAAAAAATGTCTATTATGTATATTTACTTTAGATGGTTTCTTTTTTTTTTTTAAGATTTATTTATTTATGCATACAAGAGCTGGGGTACAGGCTGAAGTTGCAGGAGGTGAGAGGATTCACCAGAGACAGAGCAGAGAGCAGAACAGGCAGATGGACTGAAACACACTGCTTGAGGGAGCAGTGGGCGAGGCAGGAGAGGTCTGCTGCGCCATGTGGGCCCCCTCCCCGGCCGGCAGCAGGGATCGAACTCGTGCGGCAGTGGCTGTGGCTCGCTTCATAGTGCGCTGCTTAACCCACTGCGCCACCAGGGAGGCCCCCTAGATGGTTTCTTTTTATGATGTGAAATGTCATACTCCAATAAGTAACTAATAATCATTACAAACTGATTACAAATCACCAGCAAGAGATAGCACATTCACTGCTGTATAAATCATAGCTTCTAACACTCCTGGGTAGAATAAAATCACTAAACAATTAAAGGAGGGTGGGTCACAGATACATAACCCTTGAGATTAGAAGTCTGTCTTCCTGACTTTGCTTTACTTCTGAAATGTACAAGTGCCCTCGCTGAATAAAATCCAAATGTTTAAGGAAAGTAAATCGAGAAAGCGGTCCAAGATTTTTGATTTTGGACAAAGTAGTTTCACTTGGAACCAAACATAGCAAAACAAGCAACCGATCCATTTGTTTATTTTGACGCTGAACCTATGCTCTGAGAGCATACTGGGCTACGTTACAGGGCCCGCGGTAAGGTGCATTATTTTAAAAATGGATTTAATCGCTGACAGAGAAAAATACCTCTAGCACATAAGGGAGGACTTTTGAATTCTTTGGAGGATGCGCTCGAACTCGGCACGTGTAGCCCTGCCCTCTAGTGGACTTGGAGGCAAGAGCACGTCGCTTCAATGTTAGGCTTAGCAAGGCTGCATGAAATCAGGTTTACTAAATATCGCTTACTGGGGAACTGGCTTTGAAATGTTCAAGTGGCAAAAGGCACAGCCAGCCGCCGAAGGTGAGGGCCGCTTCCAGCTCCCACCCCTAGGCGCTCGGCTTCTAGTTGTTCCCACCTGTCGGGTGCTACACACTTGAAAGGAATGAAAAAGGTGGGCAGGGCTCCCGGAGGTTGATCTTTGCCCTTGCCTTACAGCGGGCGCTGAAGGGGAGCCCGCCCGGACCCCCGACTCCGGGAAGCCGTCCCGCGAAGACCCGCTCCCGCAGTCCGAGCCAACAGCCCTAAGCCCGGTCTGCACGAGAGGCCGTGAGGTCCCAGAAGAACACCGGCGCTCGTGCCCGCTCGCCCCTTCCCTCGGCGGCTTCCACGTCGTCCGTCGAGATTGTGACGGCCACCCCGACGGGAGGGGCTTCCACCGTCGCCCCGGTGGAGGCGGCTCAAACACCTGGGGGACGCGGCCATGACTGCCGGCCCGCTCGGCCCGACCCCGCGGCTGCCTCCCGAGGATGCGCGGCCGGCGCGGGGGAGCGGGCTGGATTCTGACCCTCGCGCCTAGTGAGTGCGTAGAAACCGGGGAGAGTCCGGCCCTGCGGATCAGAGAGGAGTCGCCGACGGGCAGGAATGGCCCGGGCGGCCCGCGGACCCGGCGCGCCCTCCTCCGCCGCGGCAGGTTGGCCGCACCGCCGAGCGGCCGGCTCAGGCGGGGCGGCCCGGCCTCGCCTTCATTTCCGTCGCCTCCGCCCGGCGTGCGAATGCGCGTGCGCGCGCGCCTCTCGCGGCGGAAGTAGTGGCGACAAAGCTCGGGCCGCGGCGGACCCGGGAGTGCGGGGCGCGCCGGGGCGGCGGGCGGCGGGGAGGGGCGGAGCGCGGGAGGCGGAGGCGGGAGCAGACCAGCGCGGCCGCGCGGAGCCGGCGGGCCGACCGTGACGGGCCCCTCACCTCCTTTTTCCCCCTCCCCGCCCGCCCTCCCGCTCGCTCCTTCCGCGCGCCGGGAGCCGGCTCCCGCCTGGCGCCGCCGCTGGGCGAGCCGCTCCGCGAGCCCCGCGGGTGAGTCCCGAAGCCAGGAGGAAGGGGCTCTGGGACTTGGGAGGGCACCAGTATTATTACCTCCAGCACCCCATTTCCAGAAACTTCCAGGTGCTGAGGGAGGGAGCGTCCGAGGGGGGGTCCCCGGGCTGGGGGTGCCTCTAGGGCGCCGCCCCACCGGCTGGTGCTGGGGGTGTTGTGGGTGGCCGAGGGTGAGGTCGCGGGATCTGGGGGGTCCGGGAGGTGGCGATGGGGCTCCCTCCTCGCCGCCTCTCTCGTCAGCGTCGCTTCTCCTGGTTTCTCTTGCAGATGCTGCTGCTAGGGGTGGTGGGAGCAGCCGTGGGACGTGTGGCCGGGAGCGGGGGTGACAGCCTGGGATTCCGGGGGCTTCTCTTCCTTGTCCTCCTCCTCTCTCTATTCCCAGTGTGGCCGCGGCTGACACTAAAGACTTTGTAGCCATCAACCCAAGTGCAGTTTCGATGGAAAATGAAGGTAAAGGCCCCTGGCAGATGGGTTGCAGCGCGGAGTTGAGGGTGTGGTGGTTGGCTTTTTAAGTTCTTTCTTTTTCCACCTTTTAATTTTCTCGATGTTATTTCCCCCCTAGATCGTGAAGTGTCCTTTTTAGGATCGCTAGTTTGCGTTTTGGCTATATAGGACATTTCAGAAATGAAGGTTTTGTGGGTTCACTGAGCTTGATTCTGCTTTCCTGAGAAACCTGGCTGCTTTAGCTTGAGGAATGGAAGGAAGTTTTCATTTCAGATAGCATCGATGCTTGTTGAAATAGCTATTTGAGAAGAATCACTCGAGGGGACGTGGACACGGGAGGGAAGGGGAGGTACTGCATCTTTTGATATTTGCATTTCAAGCCCTGATATGATCTGTGGCTGCATTAGTTCACAAGGAAAAAATTCGTTTTAAATGTAGCTTTGGAAAAAAACTCATTGTTTGTAAGAAACAATCCTGAATTTAACAAAATACTATGAGGCGATTTCCTTAAAGTTCATAATTTCAAACCAGGATTTGGGAGATTGACAGTGCAACCTGTTTTTTCACTGTACACTTTTGGATGCACTAGATTATCGTTCACATGTTTAATTTTTTTGGCCTCATTTAAATATTTAATGCTCTTCATACACACGCTGATTATTTAAGTCGTTGAACAACTCTTGAGTAAGTGATTTTCCTCCCCTGAAATAGCCAGGGTTATTCTTTGGACTGACTACTGACTTTTTTGATAGTGTGGTAATTTTTTTAAGGGGCAGGAGATGTTATAAAGATACTTACAAATTACAATTTGTCCTCTTGTATCTTTTGGTTTTCAAAATCTGTATGTGGTAAACAGAAACTGCAGTTGGGCTTGCTGAAAGCTTTTGGTTGTTGAGAATATAAGCTTGATTGTCCTAAGTAGGACTAGTAAATTTAAAATAGATACTACTTATATGCAGTCATCTGTTTTGCTATGCGAGACCTTTGAGATATGTGGAAAATGTGATGAGAGCCATGATTATATTGCTCAGTTTTACTCTGGATGAATAATTGGTGGAAGACATTTTCTGAAATCCTAAAGTATATAGCTGCAGAGGAGTTACACTATTTAATTGGGTCTTTAGAAACAGCATTTGAAAGCAGTAAGGATAGTGTTTTTGTTTGGTGGTATGAAAAATTACTTTTCTGGATTTTTTTTCTTGTCTTTTAGTTAACAGATTTTAGAAAGGCCATTTTTTTTCTGCACAAGAGACAAATAATATTAAGTGCATTCATATGCTTGTTTCTTTGTAGTTTGCATTTCAAATAACATTTGAAACTTGAGCTACATTTCCAAATTTAAGAGTGGCCTCAAGTAGGTGGATTCTTAGATGTAGCTTTTGTTTCTTGATCTCAGGAAAAAGAGCATGACTAAGAAAGCTGACTCTCATATTGTTGATTGAGGTGGGAGGGAGTGATTGTGAGACTGGAGCATGGTACATGCTTGAGTGGTGTCTGAATCTCTGTATTTTATGGTCAAATAATGATTTGGCTTTATAGTAAGAGATGACACAATTCTTCAAGACTTGGGAGAGAGGTTTCTGCTCCATAATAATGAAGAGGCTATTTCTGTCATTTTCTTATTACCGTATCATTTTTTCTTTTTTCATGAGTAAGCGTTTTAAGGAAGAATTTGTATGTAGGCTAGAAATTTTCAAAAGTGATCAACCATTTTGAAATACATAGATGAACATTTTCTTTTATATAGTTAGCATTGTTGTTTCACATGGTGTAATGTTATCTTAGAAGTGGAGGAAAAATGGATTAAATTATGCCTTGACCACTGAAAATTATGTGCAGATAGCCTTTCTGAGCCTTTGCTCACTTAAACATTGGGATTGATAATACTTGCATTGAGAGTTACAGGAGAAACCCAGTATAAATTCTCTTGGTAGAGAAGAAGCTAAGATTTAAGAGAATGTGTTGTGGATGTGGAGTCAGACAATCTGATTTGAATGCTGTGTTATTAAAGCTTTTCATCTATACAATAAGGACGTTACTAGGACCTACTATTTTTGCTTGTTATAAGCATTTAGAACTGTATCTGGTATATAGTATATAGTAAGTGCTCGATGAATGGGTGAATGTTTGTTCTAAATAGCCTTGCCTGTGTTTGCATACCAGTATGCCATCTGGTATTAATGTTTTTTTAACAATTGAATGTTGAAAAGGGGAATAGTAGGTTGCCAGAGTGCTGTCTGAAGTTGACATTATTGGTTTGGAAGTGGGTGGAATTAAGTAAGGACTATTTTATAGTGCTAGGACTTCAAGACCATAGAAAGTTGGTGCTCTCCCATGAGCCAGGGACAGTGTAGAAAGAGACAGGCTTCGGTTTGAATCCTGATGGTAATTTTTTTTGCTCTCCTAAATGGGTTACTATGCCTTTCAGCTCTCACGTTTTCTCATCTGTAAATGGAATCATGCTCTTTTGGAGGGCTAGTGTGAGGAATAAAATGAGGCCTGTATGCTAACTGCCCAGAACAGTGGTGGACACACAGCATGCGTGCCCGATTGAATTATTGCTGTGTTCCCCAGAAACAGAATACTCCAGGAGGTAGGTAGATAAATTACATCCTAGGTGTCTGCTGGGTGGAATTGATAGTGGTTCCCTGGAGCGTTGGCATGAAGTTTCTTCGCCATTGTACTCTGTCTGCAGTGGTTCTTGAGGGAATGACTTCATCTGTGTGGTTTATTTCAGCAATGGTGGCATTTTCTTTTCCACTTCAGTTTCACTTCTTCTAGACCTTTCTTAGTTGGTCCACTTAAACTTTATCAGCAGTGTGTGACCAGTTTTTATCCTTAGCTTCCAGAATGCTTCATGAATAGTGCCCATTAGGAGATTTCATAGCGTTAATTTCCTGGAATTTCAAGAACTGACTGGAAACTTACATATGTGGGTTAGGATTTTACTTACATCATTTGGGATTACTGTTTGCATGTTTATCACAAATCTAAACAGATTTCCCTTAGGAATCTTGAGATGCACAGTAAAAGATAACCAAACAAATCTTTTACTGATTTTTAAAATTCATTAGTGGTATGTTTAAAAGAATGGCTTATAAAAAAATATCTAGCAGAAGAATTTTTCAGAGTTTCTCCTTCCCCATAGTGGATTTTTTTTCCTCTGCACTAAATTTGGCCTTCTACGTAGAAAAACTATTATAAATTTAATGTATTTTAAACAATTTAGCCTTAAATGTTTGAATAACTAGTGTCTAGAACTGTAATAAATTTTTAAGATTTTTCAGGCTTGCTTAATTTGAGGTTATAGCAGGGCTAATATGTCAAGAATAAATTCCTCTCTCTTAGGAGAGAACTTGAAAATGATAATATATTTACATATTTTAAAATAGTTTCTTATTCAAATTCAAATTGATGATCATACAGAAATGTCTCAAGAAAAGTTTGTGGAAAAAGAGACCAGAAACTATCTTTTTTTTTAAAGATTTATTTATGTATGCGTACAAGAACTGGGGTGCGGACCAGAGGTGTGGGGGGTGAGAGGATTCACCACAGAAAGAGTGGGGAGCAAAACAGGCAGACTGACTGAAACACACTGCTGAGGGGAGCAGCGGGCGAGGCAGGAGAGGTCTGCTGTGCCATGTGGGTCCCCTCCCTGGCCTGTGGCAGGGATCGAACTCATGCTGCACTGGCTGTAGTTTGCTTCATAGTGTGTTGCTTAACCCACTGTGCCACCAGGGAGGCCCAGAAACTATCTTAATTGTATTTCTTTAATGAGAAAGAGTCAACCAGTTTATAAAAGTATTTTTTATGTCTTTTTAGGTGTGGAAAATGTAATTTACTTTATTTGCAGATTTATAAAAAAGATAATTTTAATCAGTATTTCTAGGGAAGAATTAAAACTAAAAGATGTGATATATTTTGTAAACTAGTAGTATAATTCAGAGGAAGGATGCTGCGGAGATTATTGTAAGCAATAGATTTTTGATCATTGTGTCCTATCTACTTGATTTGTCTTAATGTGTTAATCATCTATTGAGTGTCAACAGAATTCAACATTAACTGTTAACTAAAGCAGTATAAATCAAAATAGTCTCCTAGTGAAGACATCCCTTGGAGCTTAAAACTGATTTTTTTGAGATCTTGGTTGTTAACTATAATGAAGTTAACTTTTTTTTTAAAGGTGGAAATGGTAAAATACACCATTTTTACATGTAATATCTTAAAGACGTCTTAATAATAAGTTCATTTACTTTTTTAAAGGACAAATCCTTTTTATAATGACTTCAGCATCAGTTGTAACAAGATTATCTTACAGTTTTCATATGGACAGGTGTTATAAGAGGCGTGTTATAAGAGATGTTCATATGGGCAGATGTTATAAAAGGCACCCAACTGGTTGGGTGAGCTCTAGGATAATTGCTATAATTTTATACAGGAAAGAATGACCTGGAAAAAAAATTACAAATGTCATGTTAAATTGATGTACTTCTTCTTGAATTTATATGGCTGGTATTTATATGTATCTGTTATGTCTTCCATGTTAAAGCCTTTATGTTTTAGTGGCAAAGGTATAATACATCTTAGAATTATAAAGAAATTGCTAAAATTGTGTTAATTAGTTTAGGCTAAATATACTGGACACACTTAGAAAAAATTTGAATGAAGTGCTACAAGGCTATCAGGTAGGTTCTAGGCAGAGAAGGAAATAACCACTGGGACTGAAAGTATCACTTTAAGATGGCTGTACAATCCAACTTCAGTGTCTGCTTTTCTCCTGCTTCTGATATATAGAGGAATGTGTGAATTAGAGAAATGAATTATTTAATATACCTATAATATTTAATTAAAATTCTCCTTGCTTAAGTAAGGCCACGTGGCTTCACTTTCGATCAATTTATAAAGGTGCTGACTCTGACTTGTGTCCCCCAAGAGGAAATACAGCTCAACATATTCTTAATTCTCTCAGAGAATTCTGAAATATTGAAGCTTCCTGGTAGAAATTATCATGTAGATATTTATTTACTTATTATCACAAGTAGCCTATAAGGTAGGGATACCTGTAGGCCCCTGACACTAAATGTTTGCCGTTCTGTATTGTTGTTTGTTTATATCTGAAGCGGAAGTATTCAGGAATTTTTCCATCATGTATTTCTTGAACATTTGTTTTTTTTAAACCATGACATATTAAGTTCAGCTTTGGGTTGTGAATTTCAAATAATTGTATTTAAAGTTATTTCTGCTGTGGTATCTTAAAGGATAAAGCACTTTCTAAGAACCATTACTATAATAAGGTTTTAAAACAGGTCCTGGTTTAAATCAGAACCTTTCATTTGCAGCATAAATAAATTAGCCTTTTGATGCTGTGTATTCATATATATTCTGAGTATACATGTATACTTTTGTGTGCAATTATTTCACTAGGTTTTGTTGGCCATCTGTCTTAGTTTCCCTAGTGGAATATTTGCTTTATCTATAACCACCATCTGACTTTATACATTGTCAGAGGCAGAAATGCTAGCTAGTTTAAGCTTTCTTTGGGAATCTTACCTCACTTCACTAATGAGTCAGTTCTACATTCCTTAGGATCAGACAAAAGTCAGTCATGCACATGTGCCAGAAATAGCATGCAAGCCACTTTTTAATGGCATGCAAACTAATCTCTGCGGTGTCCTTAATGCTTGTCAGGGCTGCTATTTGCTGAGAGTTAACATCTGGTTGTGAAAGTGTCTGCTCATATGGGAAATTTCAGCTTCTATTCCCCTGTAAGAAAGTAGTCTTTGCTGTCACTCTGAGGTCTGCCTGCCTCCCACCTTAGATAGTATATCTTGATGCATACCCTTAATCCATTTGAGGGATTAAGAGATTAATTATTCCTTCTGATTTCTTGAGTAGAAAAAAAGAAGTGGCGATGGATTTGTATTTCCATTATGATGATGGGAATGGAGAGTAGGGATGATTGGGAGATACTTTACTACTGGGAAAACCTAGCAGACCTTGGGCATACAAATATAGACAATGAAGGGGAAGGCTGGATCAATCAGAAATGACTGCAAGCTGCTAAGTCAGCGCAAGTGGGTGAATGGAGGTGCCTCTGACTGATTTGGGAACCGCCAAGGGAAGTATGCTGAAGGTCAAGACTGTCATGGTGTGTGTATGTCATAGGTCTGTGTATGGAGAGAGGTTTTAAAATTACATGCTATTTGGGTTGGAAGACCATGGTTCAAAGAGAGCTCTTATAAGCAAAGACCCTCAGTTTTCCTTAGTTGGATCTGAACAGAGTCTAGCATGTGGCTATTGTACGTTGAATGAAAATCCTGACTGTTTGACTTGGTACTTCTCAGCTGGGTGCCATTTTACTCCCCCAGGGACATTTGACAATGTATAGAGATTCTGTTCACAAGTGGGAGGATGCTGATAAGCTTACTGTGCTATATAGTATGCCCTTTTGCCTAGCAACAGAGAATTATTTGGCCCAACTGTCAATGGTAGGTACCCAGATTGAGATTCTTGTTCTAACCAAAGACAAGGAAAATAACTCCTGAGCTTTGGTTTCCTCACTTATAAAGGGCTGGTGATGATTACCTCAGGCATGTTGGTATAAAATGGACAAATGGTATGAAAGAGCTGCCCAGGAAATGCTAATTTCCCTTTTCTTGGTTGATGAGTAGGTTAAGGGAAATTACTTTTGGCACTGGTCTCTTCTGATTTCAAGACTTCACTTATTTTTCTGAGAGGTGACTAGAATATTTAGGAAAACTGTAGTAGCTTTTATAATCTTAAGGCTTTTTGCGTGGCTTCATCACATGATTTTTAACTTTACTTTGGCTTTGGTTTTGAGTATTCTATGACTTGTGACTAGCAGTAGGCAAAAATACTAAAACTGGATTAAAAGTTTGTCCTATTAATCAGTGAGGTGAACACTTGTTCTCAGAATTTTTATTGTCTGAAAGCACTTCGGTTCTTGAAAGACTGAAGTGTTCTGAGTTGCTTCCTTTGGAAAATGCCAATCCTCCTGTATCTGAAATGCCCTTTCCCTTTTATCCATTTCCAAAATTTCAAGTAGACCCATCTCTGAAAGTCAGAACTCGTCTTCAGGTTTGTTTTAGGCCTTCCTTAGGTGGTTTACTTTTGCATGTCAAGAACCTTTTACCCTCTTGTGAGGTGTGGACATGACTCTTTCACTTGTGTTGGCAACAGGACATGTGCGTTTTCTGAGTCTAGTAAGAGGGCTCATTTCTAGGAAGTGCATCCCGTAGTCTTGCTGTGGCACACGTGTAGCACATGGTCGTGCAGCATTCTCATTTTTAAGGAGTCATTGGCAATCCTTTGCTGCTGTAACTCTTTCCTTTTAGAAAAAGAATCACTTCCGTTTCCCTGTTATTTTAATCTCCCCCATCTGTTACATGAGATAAATAGGGAAAGGGGCTTGAGTTTCGCGAGCTATTTTTGATCCTCCTATGTGTCTTTTGTTAGTGTGTGGAAGAAAAACAGCTGCCTTCTTGTTTTTCAAATTAAGGTAGGATTATTTAAACATACCATTCATTAAATCATTGGTTAGGAAAATTAGGGGAAAACCACTAGAAGTGGGAAATGTATGGGATAACAGAGTACTTTTTGTGGCAGCGAAGACATTCTCATTCAACTTAAACCTGTAGTATTCAAAGTTGTTAGCTTTTGATGATATTAAATTGTATCTGACCATTGCTTTAACGGATTTGCTTGGCTCTTGCTGTTCCTGTAGCCATTTTGGTCAGTTAAGTTCAGGGTGAAAAGGGTGCCACAGTCATGACTGATTTCACAAGGGTTTGGTCTGCCATGGCTGGAAAATTAAGCCTACTAGTTAACTGCTGTATGAAATGAGTGCCATTGACGGTGTGGAAGAACTAGAAGGAATATAGGAATCTGCCATTTGTTTCTGCAGTTGAATTACTGCCTAGTGGCAGTAATTTTGCAAAGTAGGCCGTAGTCTTTAAAAACTTTTTTTTTAAAAGCTGGGTATTACTAGTAAAATAATTGTTGCTTTTAAAAACAATGGTTGCACGTTTAATGTAGTGTAACAACACATTTTAAAATACATTGCTAATACACCCTTCCCTCCACCCCTGCACCAAATTTTTGTTAGAACTTCAAATAATTTATATAAAGGATGCATCAGTAAATGGAATTTTATGCCCACTGTTTAACTCAGTGATCATTAAGAAAAAAAAAAAAGAAGCCAAATTCTTCCTAGGAGAGTTCCATATACCCTTTCTCCAGTTTTCCCCTAATATTAACGTACTATACATATAGAATAATGAGCAAAATCAAGAAACATTCATTAATGATCCTTTTTCTGGCTCAAAATCAATTTAGGACTTAGGTACTATATTAGCATTTAGTTACCATATTTCTTAGACTTCCCATCTTTTATGATCTTGTGGGTTTTGAAGAATGTACTGATCAGTTATTTTTGAAGACTGTCTCTCAGTTGGATGTGCTGGTGTTTCCTCATGATTATTAATCTTACGATTGACCATGTTCACTGTGGTCACTGGTTAAGGTGGTGTCTGCCAGGTTTCTCCTCTTTAAAGTTACTGAATTTCAGTTACTGATAGTAATGGTTTATTAATTATATGTCATTAATTTATGTTATAAATAAAGGTAATTAATGAAACTTATGAAACAATGATACATGTAATTTTCCTATTGCACTATAATAATTCCGTTGGATATAACACCTCTCTTCTGTGGGGAAGTGCTTCGAAACTGCAGAATCCTGTGTCTAATACTTTTCATGGACCAGTTTTTGCGTCTCTGAATGATTCTTGCTAGCAGCAGTTACTGCTGTGGTCATTGCTTAATGGTGATTTTCTGTTTCCCTCATTCCTTCACTTGAATTCTGCTGTTAAGGAAGAACTTTTTTTTTTTTTTTTTGCATTTATTAATTTTCCATTTTTTTTTAACCTGGGTTTGTGAATATTTTACTGTATTGGTTAAAGTCTAATCTTTCATTGTTCAGATATTCAGTAGTTCCCATGTTGGTTATTGAGGGCACTTTCACATTTCCTCCTGTGTTAATGTCCCCTTCATTTTCTGACAGCTGATTTACTTTCAGGTACCCAAAGATGTTCCAGGGCATCTTGTTTTTTTTCTTATTTGCACCACACAGAACTCCATCATTTCTCCAGAAGTGTTAGGCTCAGGAGAAATGGTATCTAGGATGGTATCTAGAAACCAGGATGTGCATGCCACGTGTGCTCAGCATTACTGATGTGTCTTTCTTTCTAGAGCTCAGGAGCTAGAGCTAGCAAATACGTGTGTAGTAATGTACATCCACTTTTATTTCCTCATCTCCATCTGTATATGTCAGTTAAAAACCCTGAGTCATATTGATGGTATCAGTTCTATACCCACACCTCACAGTTTATTCTAGTTTTATTCCCCTCTAGTCTATTCCCTTGTTACTTTGTTCCTCAGAGTAGAGAACCTAGTTTCATTCACAATATTATTTTCTTACTTGTTCAACTCTAGTATGCGCACAGGCACACATACAGACACACACAGGGTTTCAGAGTCGCTAGCCATTTTCCTTATGGGAAACACATTTTAAACTAGAATACACTATGTCTTTAGCTTTGCAGTACAGAGACAAAATCTGTTTTCCAGAGTTAAAGGGGTTGGTTCTTTTCTTACTCTCTATTGTTACTCTTTTGTAATAGCATTAGATTCATTTATTAACTCTTTGTTTTAGAGTCTTCCCAGACCTGCTTGATTTTAATTTCTTCAACCCATGTGAACTAAACAGTGACCATATCCATTTATCTGTAACAAAGACCTGTCTTAAAAGGACTGAATAAGCTTTAAAGTGAGCTATAGCTAATTGCTTTAGCTGATAGCAGTTCACTTGAAAGGAATTGTGCTCTGGTGATCATTTCTCTTGGGCTTGCTTGCCTGGTTCCTTAGTTACAATTCTCTCCATCTTTTGCACTTGGGAATTTATTCCCTCTATGGTTCCTTAACTGTTTGAAATCAGACCCCCAACTGAATCTTCTTTGTTCTGCATGTATAGTTTTAGACCCAAAGTCACCTGTAGGCTGAATACTAATTCTCTTGTTACCGAAATAAACTGAGAATTAAATTATTTCGTACATGCTGTCCTTTACTACCTTTTTTTTTAAAGCTATAATTCACATACCATAAAATTTGCCATCTCAAAGAGTATGATTCAGTGGTGTTTAATATATTTACAAGGTTATGCACTAATCTCATTCCACAACATTTCTAAGAGCCCTTACAAGCCCCCAAATATACACCCTGACATTTATCAATTATTTTCTGTTCTTTCCCCAGCCCCTGGCACCTACAAATTTATTTTTTGTCTTTGCAAATTTTAGCTATGTGGTGAAGTCTAATCATATAACATATGACCTTTTGTGTTTGACTTCTTTTACTTTAGCATCTTTTCAGCATCATTCAGACATGCCTTACAAAATGTGTCATTGCATTCTTTTTTCCTAGCTGAATAATATTCCATTGTATGGAATATTTTTGTTTATCCTTAAGTTAATGGACATTTGAGCTGTTTCTGCTTTTTGGCTGTTATGAATAATATTGCTATGAACATCATGTACAGATTTTGTGTGAATATATATTATCAGTTCTTGTGGATATATACTTAGAAGTGAAAGTGCTGGGTTATATGGCAATTTATGTTTAATTTATTGAGGATTCCCCATAGTGATTACACCATTTGTCATTTCCAGCAGCAGAGTATGAAGGTTCCAATAAATTTATCCACAACCTTTCCAGCTTCATTTTCTGTGTGCTTTGAAAATATTGTGGTCTTCCGGTATATGAAATGGTATGTGTTGGCATTTTTGATTTGCTTTTCCTAATGGCTAATGATTTCCAGCATCTCTTCATGTGCTTTTTTGGCTATTTGGATATCTTTGGAGGAATGTCTATTCACATCCTTTGTCACTTTTTGTAAGATTGGTTACTTGATTTTTTTTTCTTGTTGAATTGTAAGACATTTTTACATTCTAAATATTAAGTAGGAATGTATCTGTATGTGTACTTGTACAAGCATTCAAAGTGGTTTGTGCAAGGGTATTCACTTAGAAGATCCTTAGCATATGTAATTTGCAGATATTTCTCCTGTTGTATATAGGTTGTGTCTCTACTTTCTCCATGGGTTCTTTTGTAGCACAAACTTGAAAATTTGAAGCACAATTTCTCTCCTTTGTTTTGTTTGTGCTTTGCATATTAACATCTAACAAACTTCTGCCAATATAAGATGACAGATACTTATGACTTCTTCTAAGAGTTTTAATGTTTAAACATTCATATTTGACCCATTTTGAGTTAATTTTCATATATGATATGAGGTAAAGGTTCAGATCCATTCTTTTGCATGGACTATCCACTATCCCAGCATCATTTGTTGAAGACTACTCTTTAACAACTGAATAATTTCGTCATGCTTGTCAAAAATCAGTTAACCTTAGAGGTCATTGATTTATTTCTAGATTCAATACTCCTGTGTTGTTCTAGGTCAGTCATGGTGCTGGTACCATACTATATTGCTGTAGCTTTGTAATAAGTTTTGATACTGGGAGTATAAATTCTTCAAATTTATTCTTTTTCAAGATTGTTTTGTTCTGAGTTCCTTGCATTTTCATATGAATTTTTACAATTTGTCTGTTTCTGGAAAATAAAGGCAGTTGAATTTTTTATAGTCATTGTATTGGATTGTTCTTTACTTAGAGGCTGCGTTATTCTTACATAGGTGCAGACATAAGGTCTTTTTTGAACATATGGATGGTGTTTTATTCTAAGTAACTGTACAAATGGCTTTAAAAGTTTGAGTTTATTTTATTCCTCTCTTTGCTTTTCTCCCTCAAGAATAATTTAGTGTGCAAAATGTATTATTCAATAAACGTTATAGGGATAGTTTACTAACTTTCAGGGGAAAATTGTGAAACTGGAATGAGGAGGACTTCTGAGAAAACTAATCGTAAAGTGAGCCTCAAAGCCATAGTGGAAACAACTGAAATACTTGATCATAACAAAAATTTTAAAATAAGACAGAAAGTAGATACACTGCAAACCAAATAAAAACACTTAAGACAAATGACAATTCTCCATTCACACAGAAGCCTCTTTTAAGTCAGTAAGATATAGCTAATAACCTTTCTGGGGAAACAGCCAAAGGACACAAACAAGGCATCTCACAGAGAACGGCTGTTTATAGATGACCAGCATATGTATGGTAAGGTGTTTAACCTTAGTAATGCAGAAATGCATTTAGAGTAACCATTTCCCACTCATGAAACTTGCAAAGATTACAACATGGAGTGATGCTTAGTTTTGGCTAGATTGCAGGGAATTATTATTGGGAGTTCTTTGGAGAGCAAGTTAGTTATAACTGCCAGAATGAAAAAATACAAACACGCAGGAGGTCCACATCCAGGAGTGTTCCTTGTACCTGTACTTGTACAAGCTTACAAAGGGTGTTCACTACAACAGCACTTGTAATAGCAGAAGTTGGGAAGAACCCAAATATCTGTCTAAAGATAGATCTATAAATAGAAAACTAAATTGTGATGCTACCATATAATTAAATGTGAGTAATTAGAAAAAAATAAGGCACATCAATATATGTGGTGAAATATAGAGATCCAACATGTATTGAATGAAAAATGTGAGTTACAGTTTAATGGTTCCATTTATATTTAAAAAAAAAAAAAAAGACTAAAAACTTGTAACATCTGCGGGCCTCCCTATGAAGCAAACAGCAGCCACTACAGCACGAGTTCCATCCCTGCCTCTGGCCAGGGAGGGGACCCACATGGCACAGCAGACCTCTCCTGCCTGGCCCGCTGCTCCCCTCAGCAGTGTGTTTCAGTTCATCTGCCTGTTCTGTTCCCCACTGTGACTCTGGTGCATCCTCTCACCACCCACACCTCTGGCCTGTGTATGCATAAATAAATAAATAAATAAATCTTTAAAAAAAAACACACACTTGTAACATCAGCATAGAAAATGCAGGTAAGTTACAGAAAAAGTTAACAGAGGTCCTTTTGGCAGTAGGACTGGTGAGAAGAGTTTGTTAATTTGTTACATTTAACCCTTTCTTATTACTTGACTCTTTGAAGCCATTCAGCATGTTTTTATTTTTTTTTAAAGAATCATTAAAAATGTCTTAGCATAAGTTTAAAGTTCTCTTTGGGACTAAGAACTTTTTTTTCTTCTTTTTCCTGTCAGGTTTTTATTTTGTGTATGGTCTCTATTGATTTCCAAAAGGAAATGTATTTTTTTTTTTGGTGATTTGTATTGCTTTACTAGAAATGGAATAGAATTATCTCTGGTATACAAATATTTAATGGTATCTAGAACTTTCTCATTCTCAAGCATTTTAAATATAGGAGAAAGGTAGACTTAATGATTGTGATGGTGGACACAATTTGTGATTGTGCTAGTTTTTGATTTGTTAAATGGAAATGTTTTAAATGCTGTTTTTCATTGGAGCTAATTTTGCCACTGTTCTTTAGGTCCATGCCCTCAAGCTTACAGATCAGGGTGGAAGGTAAACAGACATTTCACAGCTGCTCCCTTAACAGCAGTTCCTCAGTCATTCATTGTCAGAACGTGTTACCAGAGAATATAAGGAGGCAATGGTGTCTCCCTTCACTTTGCCAGACCATTCCTAGGTGTTCAGGCGACCAGCTTCCACCCATATAAAAATTAGCATTCTCTCCTAGACAGTTTCTGGTAATTATAAACTCTTGCTTTTGTCTGTTGATGCTGGTTCTGTCAGATTCAATTGAGAAAGAATGTTGTGTTTTATATAACAATTCCTAAAATATTTGAAGGGGCCTGTCATACCCTTTATTTTTTTAGAAACTTTTGTTGAGCTCCAATTAGCAGTCATGCACTGCCTTCTTAATTTTCTTATCTACACCAGAATATTCCTATGTTCTTCCACCAATCTTCTTAAGACCTCATTTCCAGAAATGTCACTATGATATGAACGAGGTGGTTATAGCGTTCTCTCTAGCTTCAAGTTGTTGTCTTCTTGGATGAGCTTACTATTCAGGTATTTATATGAGTTACTGATAAAACATTAAACAGGCTAGAGCTTGGTGACACAGCCAGTGGTACTGAGTTTTAATACTGTTGGCTCCCCTTGCTGGAAATCTACAGCGTTTAGCTCATATGATTTCATTTAGGTTATGTGAAAGAATTTATAAAATGTTTCATTGCTATCAGATACCAGTATTCTAAGAGTCTAAGAACTGAGAAGTTTTTAGACACATTTTGTTTTAAGTGGTCATTGTTTTCTCCTTTTCACAATTTTTAGATTTCACAGTATTCAGATAAATTCAATAGTTTTTTTTGTGTGTGTGTATGTTGGGGGTACTGGGGTGGGTGAGAAACTTTTTTGCAGCAGTGTTACTTTTTGTAAAAAAAAGATTCTTAGATTTTTAAAAAATAGCTTTTCTGAGATGAAAGTTCTGATACCATACAATTCGCCCATTTAAAGTATGCAGATCATAGGTTTTGGCTTATTACATTATTTTTAAAAATATGTAACATAAAAATTGCCATTTTAACTATGTTTGTACAAGTCAGTGGTGTTATGTGTAATGCATTCATAACATTGTGCAACCATCATCACTATTTCCAAAACTTTTTATCACTTCAAACTGAAACTTTGAACCCATTAAATACTAACTCCCTCCTCCCAGCCCTTGGAAACCTCTAATGTACTTTCTGTCTCTGTGAATTTGCCAATTCTAAGTACATCATAAATGGAATTTGTTTTTGTGACTGGTGTAATTTACTTTGCATAATGGCCTCAGACCTCATCCATTTTCTAGCATATTTTAGAATTCCCTTCCTTTATGAGGATGACTGATAAGGAGGGACTTCTGTCATTTTGCTATTTATATTCTATATGCCTTAGAATTTTTTGTCTTTTGTGTTTAGTTGACTATTTTCTAATGAAATATTAAAGTTCCTATTTCATTGCCTTTTGTGTATATCCTGTAGATGTCTTCTGTGTGGTGATCATGAGGTTTACATTTAACATCCTAAAGTTCCAACACTCTAATTTGGATTTGTATCAGTGCAATTTCAATGACATACACACATTCCACTCCTTTTTGTCTTAACCCTCACTCCTTCAGTAGTCGCTGTCCCAGAATTGCATTTTAATATGCTCTATGTTAAAAAAATAATTTAAAAAATGCACTGTTTTATGAATCATGTAGGAGCCAAAATGTAGCATTACAAAGCTAGGTTACAGTACTATTGATAGCTTTTAGAGCAGTAAGTACTTTTTAAAAAATGTATTAATCTCTTAATCATGTTAGTAAACAAAATACGGAATTACAAACCAAAATTACAGTAATACTATTTTTATAGTTGTCTATATATTTGCTAAAATCTTTATTCTTATGCTGCCAAATTACTCTCTAGTGTCTTTTTATTTCAACCTGCTGGAACCCTCTTTATGGCAATGACTGCTGGCCTCTTTGTATGCACCCCTGTGATGAGCAGCAGCAGTCAGAGCACAGACTCTCCTATTTTAGAGGGAAAGGGAACTTTTTGCCCACCTTAGCTCCCATAAACTGGATGCATGTTCTCTGCTCCATGAACATGTGTGCAGCTGCCTGGGTGTAAGATAGGTGGGAGATAGGTGGTTGCTACTGTGTTGAGCTGAAATTGACTGAAAGTATCCGCATTTTCCATATAAACCTCCTGAAAGTTGCAGGCCTTCCATAGACTCCAGAGATTCAAAATAGATTATTTTGCATCAGACATTCTGCCATTGCAGTCCTTGTGTAGATCAGAGACAAATTCCTGGTGTTTCCACCATCCGCCTCCCTCTCCCTCCAGCTCGATTTACTTTGAAATTTGGGATTATCTGCCAAATTTATATGTAGTTGTTAACAAAGAGGGTATTTGAGTTAGACATTGGTTCCGATCTTCAACCTGTAATTTCCTCATCTATAAAAGAGGAAATATAAAAATGCCCCTTTCAAAGTGTATGACCATTGCTTAAAGTAACAGAAGTAGGTCTGCATCAAAACTGACATTGAGCCTTGCAAGCATCCTCTTCCTCCTACCGCGAGCCCTTTCCCTAGTTCCTGGCACCTCCGCTCACCACAGTTATGCTGGCTTTTCGTAGACGACTGGCATGGGAGTTTTCGACATTTTCTTTTTAACTCAAAACTTCAAGATAATAAAAACATCCTAAATCTTGCGGATCCTTGGGGTAAATAGCTCATCTTTTAAAAATATAGTGCCCTATGAAAGTTTCATACCTAGAATTTGTTAGTCTAGTTTCAAGATAAACTATAGTTTTGTAAGTAAAAATTCATTGAAAGTATTGATTTATATCCAATTTCTTTTGACCATTTTAGGTTCATTTTAATTGTGGGATCTTTGATTATCCTAAAGAAAGAATTAGAGATTAAAACAATGAATTAAAAATGAATGTGAACTACTGATGGAATGATATAAATAAGATGTTGTATAGATAGATGTAAGAGACTTTTGTTGCCTTTTAACCTTTTTACCTCTCTTCTTCATGGCATACTTTGAGCTTGGGGACATGTATTTCATTAGGAGGTAGCCTGGTTATTTAGGAACCAGTATAGAAGCCATCCAGCCAACCTCAAGCCTGCATGAGGTTATCATGCAGGGCAAATAGAGCATTAGCGAGGCAGTTCGATCACTGAGTCTTTCTCTTTACTCATTAATAACTTTGGATGATAAAGGGGTTTTTCTCTCCAGTGTAGATCAGTAAAGAAAGGTTTAAGTATGAATTTATTGAAATTAGTGCTTAATTATAGGAATGTATAGTATTGTCAGGGGCATGGGGTTAGTTGAAACAGTTAAAGAAGACAGCTGTTATTCATTTAGTAACAGTTACTGAGCGCTGGCTGTGTGCTGGGCATGGCCTTATTGACCCATATTTCTTGTAACCATTGGCGTGATAGTGTAGCAGAGGAAAAAGACATGTTTGGAGGAGCTGAGCTAGCTAAACAGGTACTAAGGGGTGAGTAGTTGAGAGTTGTGAGGCGACATTACAAAAGACTCCGAAGAAATTAGGTCTGAAAGCTTAATGGGGTGTGGAGCTTGCAGACTGAATCTGTTCCCTCTGCAGAGCTGTACTGTAGGCATTTCGGGCAGTGGGACTAAGCGGTCGACTTCTTTTCCCACACATGATACTGAGAGTGGTGTGGTTTTAGACCTTTTATTTTAGCTAGCTATTTCTAAGTTTTCTTGTAATTCTGATCCAGTTGTCACTAAATATATGAGCTCTATCTTACTAATTAGAGAGGCGGTCCTGAAGGACAGCATTATTGGGACATACTAGGTTGCATTCTTTTCAGAGACAGCTCCTGGGGTGTGAGTATTTAAAGCCAGGATGGAACTGATTTCCTTGGGGGTCAGGCTCAGATGTGATTGTGTAACAGAGTTAATCAACGCTTAATTTGTATTTTATAGTTTCTGTTTGCTTTCAAACTTTGTGTATTATTGCAGCACCAATTTCTTTAGGCTTGGAAAGGAAGCAGCTGGTACTCGTGCAGGCATAATTCAAGTTGTCTGACTGTGAAGTGGGGGACTGACTCTCTGCTGTCCTTGCTTTTTGTGTAACCTGACCCTTCATTTCTCTTTATCTTTTTATTGTCTATATACAAAACGCCTGTCCTCACTCATGTTAGGGTTTTTTTTTTTAAGCATGGCTTTTGTTAGTGTGTGCTGATCAGGAATTAATTTTCCTGATGGCGTCCTTGGACACAGCTAAGGTCATTGGATAGCAAAAGCAATGTGCTGAGGAGCAAATTTTACAAAGAATAAACCTAACTACTGAATGAAGGGCACTTTTTTAAGGTGAACAGATTAAAAATGTGCGCTCCTTTGTACTGGCTTATTCATTTTTTGCAAGATTTTAGTTTCAGTTGGATTACAGATGGTTTACAATCGTATTCAGCAGACAACAGCTGGGAATGAATGCCACAGTGTATTTCTGAATCTTGCTTAAAGATACTGTGAAATTAAAATAAGCTCTTCTGATTTTATTTTACTTGGACATTTAAAAAAATTACTGAAACTTGTGATCAGATAGATGAAAATTTGACAAGAGAATGTGTGTGATTAATTTTTTTAATACATTGTTGCCATAAAGTACAAACTTACTTTGCTCTTCAAGAGGTATGTATACAGAGGTTTGTTTCGTCAAGGAAGAAGTAATACAATGAATATAGGTAAACTTGAAATGTGTCAGTAATCCCAGTCTTTGATTCTGGTGTCATAATGGGATAAGAAGTGAAACTGGGGAAGAACAAAAAAAAAATTCTCTGTAGTGGGATACAGAAATTGCCTTAAGTGTAGCAGAGGACTGCCAACAGGTAATACCATAGTTAAACATTGCCTGAGTGGCTCAGAAAAAAAAAATCTGCATGTAAAACACTATTGAATATATAATGAACTAGATGCATAGAAAGGAAGGTTAGTGGGGTTGTTGGGTGTCACATTCTTCATTATTTTTAGACTTTTTATTTTAAGAAAGTACTTAGTATTCTGATAAGCATGAATTAGCAGATAAACATGAAAGTACTTACTTTGGGAGAGAGAGAAAGTTGTAGATTAAGGTGATACATTTAAAATACTAAATTGGAAGGAATAGAACTAGGGAAGGAAATACCAGGACTCTGGTTGATACAAGCCACTCTTCCAGATTGTGTGCTCTTCCAGATTGATTTTGGAGAACAACCACCTTTGTGTTTGTGCTTAGATGCAGGATTGCATGAAGAACAACCCCTCGTGTTTCTGTAGGCTTGTAGATATTTGAGGGTGTGACTGTGATCATGCATGTGAAGTCTGTATTGCAAGTTTCATCCGGAGAGCTGATCAAACCTCCCAGAATTCTGGTTGCATAAGGTTTGGAAATGTTTGTAATAATGTGTGCCAGAGTAAAACTAGATTCAGTGTTGGTTCATTTGTAGATGTTGCAACCCAGTTCTTTGGACTGGAAATTTTGGTAGTATACTTAGATTATTTTGGAGAGAGAGGTTGGAGTGATTTTATTTAACTTGTGGTAAATATTTATGACATAAAATTGGTCACTTTACCTACTTTTAAGTGTAAGTGGCATTAATTATTTTCACAATATTTTGCAATCATCACCACTATCTATTTCCAAAACTTTGTCAGTAGAACTAGCCAAGACATCTAACAGAATAGGAGAAAATATTTGCAACATCGTGCAGAGACAGGACTAAGGTCCATAATATATAAAGAACTCTTAAAATATGAGATCATTAAACTATAGTAAGCTGATGGAAAATTGATCAAAATACATAAAAGATAATACCTTCCAAAAACATAAAAAATGAACCTTAAACATATGAAATTATTTCAAACTCAAAGTTAGAGAAAAATAAATTAATATATTTATTAAATTAATTAAAAAATAAAATACACAGGTGCCATTTTTAGCTATCAGGTTGGCAGCAATTAAAGTATAACAATCCATCATTGGCAAGGCTATAAGGAAACAGACATATATTCCTGATAAGAAGTCAAGTTAATACAACCCTATATAAGAATTTAGCAATATCCAATAAACTTCCCATGCATTTGCCTTTTGATTTATCAGTTTTAATTCTAGGAATTTCCCCCTGAAGGTATACCTTCAATAATATGAAAGTCCTTGTTATTAATGGAACATTGTTTGCAGCTCGTAAGTAAGAGAGATACTGAGTAAGTGGCATAACCAGTCAATAGAGTACTATATGGCAGTGAAAGGAATGAAGAGCTTCATGAACTGAAGAAGTGATCTCCAGGATATCTTTTATTAATACAGAGACTCTGTATTATACTTCTCTAGACAAAAGGAGATGATCAAATATAACACATCTGCCCATTTGCACAGAAGGGAACATAAGAAGCTAATGTGATTGGCAACAGAGAGCTTGGAGTAGAGAGAATGAAAGAATGGAGAGGGCTTGGCACTTCTTGATTTCACTTGTTTTGAATAGTTTTGAGTACAGAACTAAGTTACTGTTTCATATTATCGACATTAATAGGGTGGGGGAAAGGACAGGGAAAAATTCCAAAAGAAATAATGCAAGCAGAAACAAATGAACCTAACTATTTTAAGTGAATACAATAACCAACTGAAGGGTAGGCATGGGAAGAACTAATTTGAGTAACTTTAAAATGCAAGACTTTGACTATATACTCCAAGGCTTTTGAGAAAAACAGCTATAAAACCCCAAACTAAAGACAAATAGCACTGTGCATGAATGCTGTATTCTGGTTAGTAGATTTCTCTTCACAGTGGTATTGTCAAAATTCAGACTGCTCTGTGTAATGAAAGTCAGGTTTTTCACTGTTAGAGAAAAGAAAAGAAAAAATAAGGAAAGGGGAAATGTGAAAATGAACTTGTATGCAGTTAGATTGGAATTGTTAGCTTCAGTATGCACACCTGGAATTTAATGTAGATAGGTTTGTGCGTGTGTGTGTGGGGGGGAGATATTCCTTAACTGAGTCTCCTCTGAAGGCCTTGAAGCTGTAATGCTTCTGAGTACTGTTGGTCAATATAGAACTGAGGCTTTCTGGAGAGATGACTACTACAAAGCTGGGGTTGGGGAAAAACAAAGATGAGTTGATGGTGCCAGGAAGTAAAGGAAATGCCCAGAGTCAGTGAGGACGTTAAGAGAATACAGGAGGCAGCAGTTTAGCCTCTTCATTGGCCCAAACTGGATGAATTTGAGCAACAAAACAAATAGGTGTAGACCTCATAACCCATAGAATAAAGTAGCACTCTGTGACGTAAAATACACACACATAGGGAAGAAGGGAAAATTTTCCCACTTACTGCTGAGAGAGGGAATGTTGAAATTAGAAAAATCAGGATTTGGTGATCACCTGGTAATAATTGTTTCAGGCAGGAGAGTTACATAGTAAACAAAGTATGATGAGGCCAGCATTTTTTACATAGTTGCAAAATATCTTCTACTTCCTTAGGTATGAAGGGAAAATAGTAACTTTAGATAGTGGGAAAACCCCCCCAGCTGCCACTTTATTCAAGTAATAAAAATGAACGTCACTGAAGGGGCAAACAATATTCTATTATCTGCTCAGGCTCCCCTGAAAGACGCCCTGTTGTGGGCTGAGCGGCTTAAGGCAGGAGCCTGTGCTCACAGTCCTGGTGCTGAAATCGGTCGTTGACAGTGTTAAGTCTGTGAAGTTCCCTGGACTGGTGCTGCCTTCTCCTGTTCTCCTGGGGCTCTTCTCTGTCTGCCTACTTCTGGTGTGCTTACCCCAGTCTTCTTGGGGTAAGGCCCCACCTCTGAAACCTCATTTAAAACCTTAATGACCTCCTTAATGGCCCTGTCTTTAAAGACAGTCTCTTTGTGGGAAGTGAAGCTTCCTGAATTTTGGGAGACTATTCAGTTTGTAGCAAACATCATGTGGCTTTGATTTGATGTTTTGAGAAAGATACATTTCTTCTGTGGTGTTTCTCTCCCCCATGCTTAAATCCAATTAGAAAATCAAACCAAGGGAAGTTATAATTTGTAGACTAGGCATAGTCTACAGAGTAACCTTCTGTACTCTTGAGCATATCAGGGTCCGGAAAGACTGAGGGGAACTGTTACAGATTTGAGGAGACTAAACAAGTTAAATGGCAGCTGTCATCCTGAATTGAATTTTAGAAATCCATTTGAATCAAGATAGAAATAAGAACCACATACTATGAATGGTTGACTTACCTCTTAAATATCTTATAAGAGGTATATAAATATCAATATTAAAAATGTCCCTTTTTCCCCTTACAGTTTATTTCTTAACAGAATCAGGTTGTTTGTCCTGTAGAGTCACCCACCACCTGGATTTTGCATTCTTTCGAAGTTATTGAATGTGCTCCTCAGTCTCCTATATGGCCTGTAAATTATTGGGGAAAGGGGTGTTACAGGAACTAACTGTATATTTTCACTTGAAGAGATTAAAAAAAAAATCTGTCCCTGTGACTAGGATCCCTGTAGATTTGGATTTAATTGGTCTGGATTTCTGGTTGTAGGAATTTTTCAAAGCTCCCCAGATTTTTGTGTACACTCAGGGTTGAGAACCATTGCTCTATACCTGCTTACCACCAGTCAGATTATGCTTTAATTTTTTTCCCCCCAAGAATACTTCATAGCATCTGTATAAGAAACACTTCATGCCCAACTGAGTCTGCAGACAACTAAAGTTTGCAAATCATGTTTCATCTTGCCTTTTAGATGGTAAGACAGTTTTTTGTGTTGGTGACTTCATCAGAAATAGAAAAAGTTAGATATTACAGGGTGTATTTGTAGATGTTTCTGAAGAGCTGGTTATATATGTGATCTTAGCTACAGTGCTTCAGTGTGGGCTTTTCACTCTAGGGTGTTGCTGAACCTGCTCCTCAGGTCAGGTCAGGTTTCATAAGAATGAGCTCTTTATGGCGCTCTTCCTTTCCATGTCGCCCTTTCTCATTAGTAGGGTGAACAGTGATCCCAAACTGTCGCGCTCTGCCCACTCCGACACGTGTGCTCTGTGCCAGCAGTCTGGGCCTTGACGAGTCTTGGCAAGGACAGCTTGACTTTTCCTGCTTACTTGGCAGATGCATTTTGCCAATAAAATGGTTTCTGGTGACTGGAAACCTCAATCTTACCACTTGGAAAGGTGAAATGTGGACTTGCCTAGTCCTTGTAAAGAGACCAATTCGTGAATGATGAAATAAATTCTTTTTCTGATCGTTTCTATCATTATTTTGTGCTGAAAGATCACTTAAAATGTGCAGGTACGTGTCAGGATACAGGGCTTTTCTGTTGCTGCGTAATTGTTCATAAAGGAAGAATATCCCAGTTTTTTTTTTTTTTTTCCTGGTAGTATTTTCATTCTGAGTCTTACTAAGAACTTTGCAGAGATGACAAAACCCAGGTCATACATTTGTGAAGACCTAGGGAAGTGAGTCAGTAGCTGAGTACCCATCAGGCCATAGATTTTAGAAATGGTTTTCTTTGAAATCAAAATGGGTATTATTTTTATTTTCCACTGGAAAAAGACACAGAGACGTTAAATAACTTGTTTGGGTCGCATAGCTGGCGAGACATGGAACTGGGACTGTAAATTGGGATCTAGTTGAGCCTGACTGACCAGAGCACTAGGTTCTTAAAGTGAGGGCCTGGACGGCGCATCAGTATTCCCTGAGAACTTGTTAGATGTGCACTCTCTGGGACGACCCCAAACCTACTGATAAACTCTGGGGTTGGTGCCCAGTAGCCTGTGTTCTAGCAAACTCTCCTGGGGATTCTCATGCTCACTGGTAAGTTTGAGAACCATCATACTGGAATGTTCATATTGCCTTCCTACCCCTACCCCTTTAAAACCGCAAAGCTTTTCATTTAAATATTTTGTCTTGCTACAGCCAAAATATGCAAAAGGGAAAAATTGTTGTGTTTGAAGTTGGAGTGGGACTGGGGACCTGTAGTCTTCCCAGCTCTGAAAGGGATTTGGTTTCACCCCTCCTGCATTGTACTGTTATCCCACCTAGCTAACCATGCTAGGTTTGGGAGGCTGGAATAGATAAGGGCATGGAGAAGGTTGCCTTGGGGAAAGGCCATGAAACCAGCCACCATGACCAGAAAAACCAGCTCGGCTCCAGTGATGCAAAAGTAGAGGCCAGAGCAGATTTCTGTGTCAGAGACTGTCTGCTGGAGACCCAGCAGGTAACTGGTGCAAAGTTAGAAAGCCTGTGAGAACAGAGTATAGAAGGGACCCTCAAATGCTCCTTAGCACACAGATGTCTCCTGTCTTGCCTGCTGCTCATCTTAGCAGGCATGAATAAATCCACTTGTTCTGTTCTCTACTCTGTCTTTGGTGAGCTCTTTCAACCCCATGCTCCTGGCCTCACCCTGATCTTCCCACTACAGTGGAGTGGTAATAAATCAACTTATGTAGCATTACAGAAGAATACTCAATGGCTTGTTCTCAATCAGAAGATTAGTTAGAGAAACTTGGAGTCATTTGGGACCAATATTAATTACTAATGATTGTGTCTTAGGCCTTTCCACAAATATGACATGCAGGTAGGTGCCAGAATGGCAAATTCAACCTTCTACCTGGCATATATTTTATGCTCATAAGTTTCTCTTGAGTAATTACAACCACATCTAAGTGGAATTATTTAGAGTCATTCACTTTTGGCTTTCATCAAGTCAGTTGCTTCTTAAACTGAACAGGTCTGCTTGATTTTTGTAAATCACTGTGAACCAGTAATTCTTGATTTGGAACTGCTGTCATTAGTATTGTCCTGTTCTAGCTGCTGTGTCACTGTTGTTTTCTTCTGCCTGTGCATGCCTTCTTTACATTTGTTGTTTTTTTTTTTTTAAGATTTATTTATTCATGCATATAAGAACTGGGGTATAGGCTAGAGTCACGGTAGGTGAGAGGATTCACCAGAGACAGATTGGGGAGCAGAACAGGCAGATCGACTGAAACACACTGCTGAGGGGAGCAGCAGGGGAGGAGGAGAGGTCTGCTGCGCCATGTGGGTCCCGTCCCTGGTTGGGGATCAGACTCGCACTGTTGTGCAGCAGATGCTTCAGGGTGTGGTGCTCAACCTGCTGAGCCAGCTGGGAGGCCCTTCTTTACATTTGTATAGTGGCATTGTAGCATTTGACACAGAGTTGCTAGGCCAGCCCTGCTTTCCCCTGTGTGTGTTGAATGAAGAGCAGTGCCTGGTTCTTTAGCTTTGGTGCCTAACACACTTGATTTTCTTGGGCAGTGGATGTCTTTCTGATTACCTACAAGTGAAACTTGGAAAAATTTTGTGATCAAGACTTGACCTGAAAACTTTAAGTAACCCTTACTTACTACTCCTGAACTTTGCAGAGGTAAAGTACTTTCAGCTTTCCCCTATGATTTGACTTCTGTTGGGTAGTTTGGACTACCTTTGCTGATTTGCTTTTTAAAACCAAGTTTCTATCCGTGTGCTGAATAAAGCCACAGACTATATAAAACTAATTTCCCCCCAGGGATAGTTGTTAATATGGTGGCAACTCATTTTAGGAGGTTTTTACCTTTTAAAAGTAAAATACTCTAATATTTGAGTTTAATGTAACCATGCCATTC
The DNA here is from genome assembly GCA_019455555.1 of Galemys pyrenaicus. Classification (NCBI taxonomy): domain Eukaryota; kingdom Metazoa; phylum Chordata; class Mammalia; order Eulipotyphla; family Talpidae; genus Galemys; species Galemys pyrenaicus. Next base: position 1,647,801 of record JAGFMF010011681.1, on the reverse strand, counting down.
AGCAGCATCCTCTAGATCAACTTTGCATATCAACTTTGGCTTCACATTAGAACCCACCCTGGGAACTGAAAATAAGTGTTTTGGCACCACCCAGACCTATTCATGCACACTCTTCATTGACATTTATCATTCACAGTTCTGGAGACTGCAGAGTCCAAGATCAAGGTGTTGTCCAGTTTACTTCCTGGTGAGGCTGCTCTTCCTGGCTTGTAGCTGACTGTCTTTGTGCTGTGGGTACACATTGTGGAGAGCAACAGAGAAGAGAGAGATGCAGACACTGAGACTACGTGTGCACACGCAAGGTCTCTGGCGTCTGTTATAAGGGCAGTGAGTCCACCTTGAGGGGTCTGTGCTCATGGCCTATCTGCTGAGGGCCCCTTGAAGAAATACCACTGCACTGGGGGCTAGAACTTCAATGTGTATAACGTGTTGTGTGTATAACAATTTAGTTCATAACAATCCACAAATTCTGATTTGTTTCAGAATTAGAAATTGATGTGCAGTAGTGTATAGACTGAATCATGGTGGAATGCTGGTAAGATGCAAATTTGAGTTTAGTAAGTCTGTAATAGGTCCTCATTTATATCAGGGTCCATATTTAAATTATTTATTAATCCTATAGATCTAAGTGTTTTTGCAGTTTTTATAAGACATGCAATTAAAAACACTGCAGCTTGTCTTACTATCTAGATAGATATGGGTCATTTATTTAATAGAGGTAGAGTTGCATGATAAAACAGTTATTTCATTAGGCTATATTGGCCTACACAAACACAAATTCGATATCCATAGCTGTGTTCATCTATCACTTGGAACACTTCCATGGCATGTCTTAAGCCATTCTTTGCCATCTATTCTTCAAGACTTAGCACAGGTAAGTTTTCTCAAAATACCAGAGACTGCAACTGTCTCTTGTGAGTTTTCAGATTTACTTGCCACCGTGGTAATTTGACATTCTTTTTTTTTTTTTTAAATAATTTGTGGCAGATACTTTTTTTTTTTTAAAGATTTCATTTATTTATGCATACAAGAGCCAGGGTTTAGGCCAGAGTTGTGGGAGGTGAGAGGATTCACTAGAGACAGAGTGGAGAGCAGAACAGGCAGATGGACTGAAAAATACACTGCTGAGTGGAGCAGCAGTGGGCCCCCTCCCTGGCCAGGGATTGAACTCGCACTGCAGTGGCTGCAGTGCGGCACTCAACCCCTTGCGCCACCTGGGAGACCTGTAATTTGACATTCTGTGGCAACTCTTTGTTCGGTATGATGGACATGACTCTCCAACTGGGTTATTAATTCCTGCAGATTATAGACTATGTCTATGTGGTTCTGTATGTGTGTGTGTATGTCTGGGGGGGTGTTATTTAGTAAGTTGCTTACTGATACGTGAGTTAAATTAATCCATGGCGTATGCCTGATAAATGCTGTTGGTCAAAATGAAGGTAAAATAGCCATGAAGAAATTAAGATAGAGTTAAACCCAGGGCTTTAAGGCCATGTAGGGAGTAAGTAAACAATATTTAATGTCTGAGACCATAGATAATGAACTTTTATAATAACATGTGCCAGATATAACATCTCCTGAGATGGGTTGCCTTCAGATGGTTTAGATATCTTCAACTGAACTTAATATGATTTTATTAACAACTAAAATTTGTTAAAGTTTCAGTAATGGGGAGCTTTTGTCTATAAAGAATCTCAGGACCCAAGACAAGTTTGGGTTGGGAAGTTATTTCTAGAATTGTGTTAAACAGTTTTCTGTAATTATTTACTTGTAAAATCAGTATATACCCAAACCTTCTCTTTCCTTGCTTGTTCATTGGGCCTCCTTACTAACCTGTGTATCCTGTTTGTCTGGTCTTTGTTGGTTTTGTTTTGTTTTTTTTTCCCATCTAGTTTGGGAATGGATCTGATTAAGTCTGATTGGCTGTCATGGTGCTTTGGTAGAGCGAATAGCTGAGTGTTCTTTCTGGGGAGTTAAGAAATGAGCACTAGTTAAAATGGAGAAAGCTTAGTTGTTCCTTGTCCCTTATGTTGAACATAACGAGTTTAGAGGAATATCACTACATGTAATTACCAAGATTTGCTGGGACATTGTTTATTTTGTTTGTTTTTTTACTGATAATATTGATATAGAAATAGCATGTTTAAATTTGTGTTTTAGCTGGCCTGGCAGCTTAATTTTTGAAATGGGCTTTCTGGAAAAGTAGCACATGGTTAGTATAAAATTATACTAGGGCTAGATTTTCATTATTAAAAATACTTGTTTTCAACTGGAAAGTAAGTTGCTGTGAACATTTATATTTTCATTTATTCTAGAGTGCATTATAATTGTCTGGTGTATTCAATATTTTTCCTTTGGTTTAATTTCCTAGGTTGCACGTTTTCAAAAAATACCTAATGGTGAAAATGAGACAATGATTCCTGTATTGACATCAAAAAAAGCAAGCGAATTACCAGTCAGTGAAGTTGCCAGCATTCTCCAAGTAAGTGCTTCGTGGGTGGGGAAGGGCTAGAAGGCCAGCTTCAGTCACTGAGGGCTGTAGAATAGTGCCAGCCAGTCACACCTGTTACTGCAGAAAGTCTGTGCTAAAAAAAAAAAAAAAAAAAGAAAGAAAGAAAGTCTGTGCTGCCCAGTCCACTGACACTGACCACGCCCACTAGTTAGACTTGACCGTACTTGAGGTGTAGGTAATATAGGAGAGGAGCTGGATTTAGTTTTGTGCTACACGATGACGGGGTGTTACTTGACTGGACATTGTGGTGCTAGATCAGTAGCATTGTCAGGGAACTGTTGTGCTATGCAGAGTATTGGATTAGCTTAAGAATTTCATTAACATGAGTAGACTTAAGAGTTTATCTTTTAAGTATTTTTAAGGTAAAGTAAAAGCTAAGTACAAGTTCAGAACTGCAAATAAGCTTGAGCTGCTTAAGTAATTTAATCTCTTCCTAGCTTTTAAGAGCACAACCTAATGAAACATGAAGAAAAGAATTATTTTTTCTTAAGCATTCGGGTGTTTTAGTGATGGCTTGAAAAGCACTGAATGACCCTTTTTGCATTTGTTTTTTTTGGGGGGGAGGGGGAGGCTGTTGGTTTTTTTTACTTAGTTTTAAACCACTTCTTTAAAATATATTTAGGTGTTGCAAAACTCTTACTAAACTCTATTATAAAAACTTTTCCCCAGAAAAACTAATTATTTTAGGTATGTAGGTAATTTCATTGTTAGTAATAATTATAAAAATAATCATGTGCAGCAGTGACTAAGGGATGGAGGTGGTGTGCATAAAACAAAGTGTCCTAAGAACGAGTTCATCTAATGTCATTATTTTGAGTTAATTTAGGAACCACGACTTTTCTACCTGAATTAATTATATAATTGAAGAATGAAAAGTTACACCAGCCTCAGGGTTTGATAGGTAGAGAACAGGGAAGACTGTTATGGCCCATTGAATTTTCTTTTGTAGAAACTAATATTAGACAACAACAAACAACAGTGGACAACAAAGAAAGCTACTTCAAATATAGTGATATTTTCTTTTTCAGTAAGTCTTGTGACTGGTTTGTTGTTACTTTTGATCCAGAGAAAACACAAGTTTGCTTATTTGTTTATTAAACACTATATTGTTGCTTACATTACAAAAAGACAACAACATCTTGAGGTATAATTTACATAAAACACATTGTGCCCATATTAAGTGTCCATTTTACATTTGGAAATGTAACCACCACTACAGTTAAGATATAGAACACTTTTAATCACTCTAGAAAGTTCCTTCATGTCCTTTTGCAGTTGTTCCGTCCCCAGTATGCAGTTATTTGTCCTCCAGGCAACCTCTGGGTATGCTGTCACTTATGGTTAGTTTTGATTGTTGTAGAAGTTCCTATACATAGGATCATCTAGTATATATTCTGTGTTTTTCTTCTTTTGCTTTCTGTGAACACTTTCAGTTACTTTTGTATGTAAACTTCAATAGGCTGATCTTCAGAATGGTCTGAACAAAAGTGAGGTCAGCCACCGGCGAGCCTTCCATGGCTGGAATGAGTTTGACATCAGCGAGGGTGAGCCACTATGGAAGAAGTACATTTCTCAGGTGAGACAGCTATTTCCTTTTCCACTGTGTAGTTTCCAGGTATTTTTTTTTTTAGTGTAGTTGCTTACTTTTGTGAAGTTACTTACAGAGAAAGGAAATAATCTCTCAAATATTTTTACATATATTTTTCTATTAGGATTTACTATTATATTGGAATGTCTGTCACTCTTAGTACGTGAATTCTTTTTTTTTTTTTTTAAAGATTTATTTATTTATGCATACAAGCACTGGGGTACAGGCCGGAGGCGTGGGGGGGGGGGNACGTTAATTCTTTTTTTTTTTTTTTAAAGATTTATTTATTTATGCATACAAGCACTGGGGTACAGGCCGGAGGCGTGGGGGGGGGGGTGGTGAGAGGATTCACCGCAGACAGAGCAGAGAGCAGAACAGGCAGATCAACTGAAGTACACTGCTGAGGGGAGCAGTGGACACAGCAGGAGAGGTCTGCTGTGCCATGTGGGTCCCCTCCCTGGCCGGCAGCAGGGATCGAACTCGTGCTGCAGTGGCTGCTGTTTGCTTCATAGTGCATTGCTTAACCCACTGCGCCACCAGGGAGGCCCACTAGTACGTGAATTCTTAAAGGGCTTATGGACATATCACATGAAGATGATACTTCTTGTAGCTTAACAGTTTCTTTTGTACATGCCTATCATACTTTTTATTCATAGGAATGCTAGTACTTTTTAAAATGATATGGCCAGCTTAGGAGATTAGTAAAAGTAAAGTTAGGTAATTTGAATCTAGAACTACCTGGCTATAAATTCAACCTTTAGTTCTCATTAGTTGTATGATCATTATTACACTCTGAACATAATGAGGTTAAGCTGTCAGTAGATCATGGCTGTTTTTAATTGTATCAATTTCCTAAGGCTGTCAGTTTTTTTTTCCTTATCTTGAGAACAAGTACATTAGTATTATTTATTCAATTAAGAATCTTGTGTCCAACTTTCAACTAGTAGGGTTAGTTTGTGAAACAAATTATTTTTAGTAAAGAAAATTTCTAATGCCTTCTAAGCTGAAGATTCTTTATTTATGATAGATCTGTTTAATTTTTCTAAAGGGCCATTGCTATTAATGAGCCCAAAAGTATTGGTCTTAACTTTGCAAAGAAGTTTGTCTAAAATAGAAAAACTGATATTGTGATATTGTAGATAGTGAAAAAACCTTGAGTCTGTCTTATTTTCATCAAATATATTTTATTATGCATACTTTCAAATGATTCTGATGTGAAACAGGGTTGGAACCACTAGGGTTAGAGCCGCAAAGGGCGTGGAAAGTAGTGGCATTTGACCTAGAGCTGTGGTGTCTCAGCGCTGGGACTCTGCGGGATGCCCAGTTACTCCGCACCTTTGACAGCAGTTGGCACTGCTTCATCAGAGAAGGAGTTTCTGGCAGCAGAGCTGTGCTGTCTAAGGGGTAGGAAGGATGTCCATTTGGAAGAATTTGGGGTATCCTTAGTGCTTGATCATTTAAGTGTGCTCCTGATTGGGTGGTGCTGTGATCCTGTTTCTTTAGTTACCACTGCCTCTGCTAAATAGACATCAGGAAAACCAGTGTTAGGGATATCTTCAGCTTCTGTAGAGTGGATGTTACTGTCTGTTCCTGGTTGCCCTGGGTGTTATTCCTGTGATGTGTAGGTTAACTACAGAATTGTAGTCTGTACCAATTTACGCTGGTAATAGGAATGTTGAGGAGTATTTGAATCTCATAACTCTACTCAGTGTTTAACCTAAATATTTAGCTTAAAAATCACTGCTTACTGTCTAGCCTCAGAAATTCAGAACTATGATTATTAAATTAATATACTAAAAATACCTGTGTGCTCTAAGGGATTGATATACTCACAGTTTTAAGAGTTGATAATTGTTTTTTTCCCCTGAAAAATAGCTGTTAGAAATGGTGAATTTTAACTCTAGTTAGCACCTTATTTTTTTTTTGTTAATTGAAGAGATTGACGAAACCAAATGTAGACTCTCAGAAATTTCTGATCATATCCCGATAGGTTTTTTTTTTCCTTAAGGCTTTTGCTTTGATGGAACAGTACTGTCATTCCTATAAAACTGTTGAATTGGTGTTTGTTTTCACTTTCAGTTTAAAAATCCCCTTATCATGCTGCTCCTGGCTTCTGCAGTCATCAGTGTTTTAATGCATCAATTTGATGATGCTGTCAGCATTACAGTGGTAAGAAAAATCATATTTATATATTAAACAGTTGATTAATCATATGAATTGGAAAGTGTCAAGTTTGGGGAGGCAAACTGTGCGCTTCCCCCACAACCTAAAGCATAGTTGTGATTTCTTCCCAGCCCATCTCAGTGCTGCTAAGACTTGGTATCTTTGGACTCCAGATTGTCAGAAAAACAAAATATGGTTAACTTATTTCCGAGGTTATAATGTCTTGGTTTTAAAAGATTGTTTCTTTGTTTTGTTTTAGGCAATACTTATCGTCGTTACAGTAGCCTTTGTTCAGGTGAGTAGGGAGCCAATTTTGCCAGCACAAAAATGATACTTTACTGACTGAAAAAACTTAGGTGTCTTATGGCAAAATCTATAGGTATTGAGTGATAGTAATGCATGTCAGAACAGTTTATTTTTTGTTTTTGAAATAATGTCAGATACAGACAATGCTCCAGGGATGTTTGTGGGACTAATTTGACTGCTTTGATTTAGCATGAAGAAAATCCAGGTTTCTTTTGACGGTGTTAAAGATAACTGAAGCAGATGGAAATAAAATACATAGAAAAGAAATAAAACCTAGCAGTGATTTTTTTTCAATTTTTCCCAATTAAAAAAGTTGAGCCCGAGTTTAAATTCCTTACTTTCTGACAGAAAAAATGCTCTAATCTGCGTCAAACTCCCTATCAGCTTAGGCAGTGAAACAGTAAATAAAATCTATGAAAAGGAACTCCCTAAAATTTAATGTAAGATGTGGAGATAATGTCAGTATTTTTATTGACAGGTTACGTAGACATAAAAGCATAGGCTTGGTCTTTATGTTTCTTTAAATGGCTGATAATTTACGCAGCTTTTAGAGCAATGTTGGTAGGTCTCATTTTATGAGCTAAAAGTTTCACAGTGTGGTTTATACGAGAAGGGTTATTCTATTTTTGGGGGAAAGGGTATATGTTGTGATCCTGAAGTCCATGTTGTTTTGAATCTTATGACTATTTTAAGTGATTGTGGTTATTTCCACAGCTATGATTTTTTCTCTGGGTATTTCTTGTCATTATCTAGGCCTAATTTGATATCTCTAGTTAATAGTTTTATTATAGTAAGCCAGTATATAAAAAAAAAACCAGTAGGAATCAATTGTCTGCAGCAAGTTTGCAAACTCCATCAGTAGATTGTCCAGGATCCTATTTCCAGGCATTCCTGAGTTAGAACAGACAAAAGTTGCCCCAGGGCATATGGAACTGATTATTCCAGTAGCGGTCACTCCAGACTTTATTCAAGGCAGTTATTCTTTGATATGACCCACTGGAGTAATACTGTTATTCTCTTGCATCTTTACTAATGTTATACATGGTACAGAGTGCCTTCAGAGAATTCCTGTAGTGTTATCACTGCGTATGTATGGGGACCATGGTATCTTAATTCTTTTGGTAGAGAGCCTAACCCTTAAACAACTTTATAAACTTTTGAATTCAGTGTAGTCAGTGTGGAAATTTATACAAAGAGTGTTAATATACTTTAAGTGAGATGGATGAGACTATCTGCTAAGTATCTTTATGATAGGTTCATTTGATGGAAAACTCAAGATAGAATCAAAACATTTATGGAAAGTCCACAATCAGATTGATAGGTGTGGTTTCTTATACAGATGTGACTCCTTTTACTAAAAGTGCCTATGAAATCAATGAAGGATCTTATAAACAGAAACTATTCTTTTCTAAAAAGATCCTATTTACTATCAGCAGAACTTACACAATACATTGTCAAAAGACTATCAATGATCTAGCAGAAATTCTTTTTTTTTTTTTTAAAGATTTATTTATTTATGCATACAAGCACTGGGGTACAGGCCAGAGGTGTAGGGGGGTGAGAGAATTCACCACAGAGAGCGGGGAGCAGAACAGGCAGATCAACAGAAGTACACTGCTGAGGGGAGCAGCGGGCACAGCAGGAGAGGTCTACCACACCATGTGGGTCCCCACCCTGGCCGGCAGCAGGGATCGAACTCGTGCTGCAGTGGCTGCGATTTGCTTCGTAGTGCGCCGCCCAACCCACTGCGCCACCAGGGGAGGCCCAGATCTAGCAGAAATTCTTAAAGAAAAAGTTTGCAGTAGATGTGGAATTTTGACTAACAATAGTGCTACAGTCATTTCAAAACAGTCCTCAACTTACTCCCCTTTCTCCTCTTTATAAGTCAGTAAGACTTTGGTGTACTTGGTGCACACATGAGACAAAAATAGTAGTGCTGTAGTATGAAGCAATACTGCTCATGGACATGTGGGTTACAGGGAAAGGCTGCCTCTGGCCCTCAGCTGTTGGCTACATGGATTGAAGAAGGGTGGGACATCACAGAGTTCCTGAGAATTTCCCTTTGTGAATAAAATTCAGGGTGATAGGTATCTACCAAGGTAGGACTGTCACATCTCATGACTCCTTGTTTAATGTGTGTTCTTCCCAAGCACACTTGCTTCATAAACCTTAGTTTGTGTAGTTAGCATGGGCTTAAATCTTCAAAACAAGTGTTCTTTTCAATTAATTCTGTGACTTCTTTGCTTATAAACACTAAATGTAAAAGTCTTTCAGTTGTGAGGATCAATGACCTTAACTTTTAATGACTTAAAATTATATACTCTTTGACATACAAATCATTTTCTCCACTTCTTACAAATAACTTGGCCCTAGGTTTGCACATTGAATATTAAAATGTAAAATTGGGGATATTTAATTTCAAAACTAGTCACTTTTAATGTTGTTTAATAAGGGACAAGCTTATATGGTTAGGAATTTAAATAGAAATAAAGGATAAAGGATAAGAAGAAAAAACAAGAATAGGGGGAAATTTTGAATAATGATTGAGATCAGTATTTAAGTCTAACTTGGAATGTGTTCATAGAACCATACATATTTGCATTTCTTTATAAATGTTTTTCTTAATAGCATGTTCTCATTTTTGTTGTTGTTGATTCTTTGTTGTTTTTTTTAACAGGAATATCGTTCAGAAAAATCTCTTGAAGAATTGAGTAAACTTGTACCACCAGAATGCCATTGGTATGATCCTTGTTTCTGATGTGGATTTCTACTCTTGAAAATAGAAGTTGAATAAAACTAGTGCAATATATATTGTGGCCCCATATTTGTTATACATAAGGTAGAAACTATTAATCTGGCATGAAAAAATTCCTGCTATATTCAGTGTAGCAAATTGTGCTGTTAAAACTCCAGGTTAATTCTGATTTTGAGATTCTTGAGTCATGGATTTAGTCAACAGATATTTTTTTGTGTGTGACTATGTTAAGCACTGTTGTGGGCACTGGATGCACAAACAGACCCAAGTAATTCAGAACGTTGTTTTAGAGTTCTTATTTTATATCTGAATAATCAGTTTTTAATACTTCTTTGTCATTTGAACATCACAATTACCATAAACACAAAAATAGTCCTTTCCTTGGTTCTTATATTTGACTTTTCTCCCATAGAAGTGCTAATTAATCTCTATTTTCCTCAGACAAACCCGCTGGAAATAATTGTTTTAAATAAATGGCATGGCTTCCATCTTTCAGCCCTGGCTGTTTTTGTTTCACGTTACAGTGTGCGTGAAGGAAAGTTGGAACATACGCTTGCACGAGACTTGGTTCCAGGTGACACAGTTTACCTTTCTGTTGGGGATAGAGTTCCTGCTGACTTACGCTTGTTTGAGGTGAGTTTTGGGTGACTGTAACAAAATACTATAGACTGCGTAGCTTATGTACAATGGAAATTTATTTCTGACAGTTGTAGATTCTGGGAAGTTCAAGAGCAAGTTGCATTCTGGTGACAGCCGTCTCCCTGACTCATAACTGGTGCCTTCTTACTGTGTCCTCACATAGAGGAAAGAACTAGGGGAGCTCTCATTTTTAATAAGACTAATCCCTCAGGGTACATTACTGTCCCTTCAGGAACTGAGCACCTCTAAAAAGTCCTACCTCGTAATCTTTGGGGGTTAAGATTTTAACAGACTAATTTTGGGACCAGGAGTACATACATACATTCAGATGATAACATTTGGGGACCTATTTGTGAAAGGGAAGACTACTTGGATGGAGATTAAAGGATAAACATTAGCACTTTAAGTTTTAGCACATAGTTGATTTGAGTGTATGGTCTTCTAATGTAAAAAGTGACATATATAAACATGTGTTTTCCTTAGGCTATATCTATTTTTCCCATGAACTCTTTCAACGAGTCTTTTTTAGTGAATCAACACATCTTTATGGAAATGTGTGATAGGCATGGCGGGAGACGCGAAGATGATGTGATGGAATTCTATTGATCAGGAAACATAATGAAGTAGGACGCAGTAAGTGAGTAAGAGAAGTACAAAGAATGGAGTATCAAAAGCTAGAAAAGGGAGCAGTGGTGATTGGAGGTAATGGAAGGGTAGTAGTGGGCAGAGCTGCAGAAGCTAATAAAGCAACAGTGTTTAGATCACTGACTTTTCCAGTATTGCAAACATGGGGGTAGAGTATGTTAAGAGTAGAAAATGTGAGATGTAATCAGATTCAGAAGGGCCTTGGATATGAAGTTAAACTTAAGATTTCATTGGTTAAGAATGCCCAAAGGGTTATCTGTAGCTTGCTAAGGGTGTTTACTTTTAATCTGGTATCAGTATGCAGGATATGTTGAAGGGACAGAAAATGGAGTTAGGCAGCTAGTTTAAGAGGCCATAATAGCTCATTAACACATCAGTGTCAGTCTTTGTAGCCAAGGAATGAATAGGTGTCCATTGCAGCTGACCTTCCCAGCTAGGAGACTTAGAGCCCCAGTTGGAGCTGGGACTTCTTAGAAGAAATGAGCTATAGGCCTGTGTTCAAGTTTTGGGTTTTTTTACTGAGGATTTTTATTTTAATTTTTAATAGTATTTGAGAAGAACCTCACTTAGTCATTATGCTTCTGTCTGTGAGGCTTACATTCTTTTACACTTTGATTAAGAATTACTAATGAGTATCTTTTTTCTGTGTTGGGAAACTCCATTAGTAGAACTCTTTTTGTGCCAGAGCATCCTAACTTCCTGAGTTAAAAAACACATTTTCCATTTACTCAGTGAAAAATTTGATATTCTGGCAAAATTCAGATTCTGATTTGATTTACTGTGCTTTTTCAAAATAGAACCTTTTCAAAGATTTGCTGGCATATTAGATTGTAGTGATATTTTAAATTCACTTATTTTGGTAATAAAATTACTTTAGACAAAATGTAATCCTTTCTGGGGAAAGTCTGTGTTGTGAAGCCACATTAGCCATTCAGAAATGTTTTGAGTCGTCTGTATAGAGCACTGTACCAGGCTTCATGACTAAGAAAAAGACAGTTTGTGTCCTTTCTGCTGGAAACACTAATTTGCAAACAACTATGAGTCAAATAATAAAAGATGTCTGCTTATGAAGTAAATCAACTATGTGAGTTTAGGCAAGACACTTAGGATTTTCAGACCTCGGGGTTTTCTCACTGTGATTTAGAGTTACCCTAGAGCAGTGTATCCTAATTTTTAATTTGCATTGGAATCACGTGGGTTCTGTTTTGGCAGTTCTGGGTTAAGACTGCATTCCTAAATTGCTCATAGTCTACGCCAGAAGTTCTGGTCCATCCACCACATACACAAAGGTTTTTGGTGTTTTTTTCCCCCTTCCGATAGCTTTATTGAATTCACATTTCTTACAGTGTGTACATTTGAAAAGTATTGTTCAGTGGTTTTTGGAATAGAGTTCTGCAGTCATCGCCAGAGTCTAATGTTGGAACATTTTTATTTTCCATAAGGCAGCCTTACCTTTCAGCAGGCCCTGGCAATCACTAACCTACTGCTTTGTCTGTATCCATTTGATGACTTTGGGCATTTCATTGAAGTGCAGTTGTATGCTCTGTAGTCTTTTGGGTCTGGCTTTTTGCTTCCTGATGTTTCCAGGGTTCATCCATGTAGTTAGTATCAGTGCTTCCTGGCTTTGTGTTGCCAAAAAACATTCCATTGCATGGCCATGCCACACCGTTGGTGAGCTGAATGCATTTACATTTGAAATGGCTACTGATGGAGAAGGCTTTATAGTCTTTAATTCCACCATAATCCTCCTCTTTGTGTTGTTTAAAAGTATACTTTGACTCCCTTCTCAATTCCCTTTGCTCTATATTTGAACTTATTTCTTAGTAGTTTTGGTTGGGATTACAGTTAATATTCTAAATTTTATAACAATGCAGTTTGAATTAATACCAGCATTAAGAGCACACAGAAACTTTTCTCCTGTACGGCTCACTCCTCCCCTACCTTCATGTCACAAATCACATCTTTTAAAATTATGAACCCATTCAGATACGTAAGTATTTTATGTATTTGTCAGTTAAATCAGATAAGACACAAGAAAGGCTGAAACACACAGCCACATATTTTTAAGAACAAGGTCCATATTAGCCCTCTGGTCACCAGTAAGCCATGCTAAAAACACAAACTTCTGTCTCCGTGGCTATTGCTGCATCACTGGGGAATAGGAGACAGTAGACAAGGAAACAAAAACGCCACACATTTTCTTGCTGAAGTTAAGTTGCCTGTTTGTCGTTAAGCACTTTTTGATTCCAGAGTTCATCCTGTCAGTTTTTGCTAGCTTGTGATCCTTTTAAGTGGGGGGATCAAGACTTGAGTGCCCTCCTTCACTATTATCTGTGATAATTATTCCTGAGTTGTACGCTTCCTATTGACATCAATTCATTTTCTTTTTTTTTTTTTTGCTAGATAAATTGATCTTATAGTCTGTTGTTGCCCTTCTGTGTAATTTACTGCAGAAACTTTATTTTTAAAAGTGTCTGAATTATTCTGCTTATATGCAAACTTCTTAAAGAGAATTTGTAGACAAGAGTGGAGATTTTTAAGTCAGGTATTTAGAAATTGAGTGGAATGTTGGAGAAAGTATATGGTATATTTGTGGAATCATTTTTGTGGAACATTCCTGGTCTCTCACTAAAAACTGTTTGATGCATTATTACTTGTATTTGGCCTTATATATTTCAGCAGTAGTAATGTTACTACACAACTTAGAAAACCACTCTATTCTTAGGGCTTAGGAAGTGTGTGTTCTCTTAGAAGACCAGAAGAGAAGGTTTTTGTTTTGATGTCTGGTTTTTTACAGCCAGTGATTTAGAAGCAGTGTAAACTGAGAAATGCTTTTCATGTTTGAAAGGCTCAAGAGAAAGCAATTTTTTTTTCTCTTTAAACCGATTAGAATTAAAAGAGATAATATAGGTGGATTAACAGTGAGCCTGAGTTCATGTCTTAAGGATTCTCATTTCATATTGATAGGGAAGGACTGATGCAAAATTAGATCCATTTCTGAAATTTGTATTAAGTGGTATTAGTGAACCATCTTAGAAATCATTAACCCAATGATGACCTCTACATTTTTCACAGTTTGATCAAGTTTTACTCTATACATGCAAGTCAGAAAGCTAATAAATCATGCACACATTTACCATGGGATAAAGTTCCTCCCATGCAGCCTTTCAGTAACTTATAACACTTGTTCGGTTGGGGTTTGATTGTTAATGAGATAGAGCTCATGAAGAATTTTTAATTACCTTTGTCTTCATTTCATTAAACAGTAAGAGGAACCATAGCTTTTGAGAGAAGAAATTTTATCATCATTAGACAGCTGCTAATGAATATTTTCGAAGATTCTTTTCTAGAAAAAGAATTAATTTCTGACTGGCTTTTAATTCTAGACTAGAGAGGGGCTTGACTTAGCAGCACACAGTCCACCAAGCTGTCATTTGGTCGAAGAACTTACTTGTAACTCCAGTTGTTTCACATTAACCTTTTGTCATTCTTTGTCTGTCAGGAAACCTTAGTGACTTTGGCATTTACTTTCTTTTCTCTCTGTTCTTTTATAAGAATAACCCTTGTAAGTTTTTCAACCATTTTTATTCTGTAGGAGATAAGTATTAATTGGAAATTATATATGCATCTTGATTCTTACTTACAGCCTGGCTTTTGAGCTGTGTTGTGTTTTATTCATACCTCCATAGAGTACCTGAGGAAGAATGAAGAGAAAGTAAAATACAATGTTTCCCTAATCATTAGGGTTCTGAGGGTTTAATGGTTAAACTTTTGGCCAGACGGCATGGAACTGGCTGATTCTTTCATTTAATTCTTTCTCTCAATGTAATGAATAAGCGACATACATATCTTTCTTTTTTAGATGATTAAATTGTAACTTTATTAAACTGTAATAGACTTGCCAAAGTTTTAAAATATCACCCTCAGGCATGACCTCCTTTTCCTTATCCCTTAAAGACTGCCTCTTGTGAGGACTTAAAGTTACCACTAAGAGAATATAACATAACTCAGAAAGTATTCTTGTTTAACAAGAGTACAAACTATGCAGTTTCCTACCTTGTATGATTTAGTAGATGAGTTTCATCAGTAACATATTCTTGATAATTTGAGTTTTACAGGTTTATATTTATATAGAAAAAAGATAAGGATTCAGCACCCCTTTTACTTTGAACTAGACAAGACTAATTACTATTGTGCTAAAAATGATATGTCTCTTTTCTATAGAAAAATCTGATTTGAGCTTAAGTCTTACTTTTTTTTTAACGGTTATTTTTTCTAAGGCTGATACCAAAGAGTTCAACTGAGGCAGCCCCTAAAGCCAGGCTTTTCCTCTTTTTAAAAAATCACTTTATTCTGATAGTCAGTTACCTAATGTTAGTATTTATACTTGTGGAATACAACATTACAGCATTTGGAATAAAAAGTCTTAAAAGGGAAAAGGCAAATTTTGTCCTCTCAGGAGGATTTCTGTAGGCAACACACACCCACTCAGAGTTCTAAAGACCCTGGAGTAGGTGCTTCTGGAATGAAATACTTCAAGATGTGTGGGGCAACACTCTTCCTTGGCTTCTCTGAGTCACCTGGAGAGTCACCCTTCCTGGCTTGTGAATGGGACTGTGAATTCTAACAAGTTCTAGGGTGTAAGAGGACATGCTGGCCCTGCTGAGGGTACATGACACCTGCTCTGTCTCTGTTCCTGCTGAGGCGACTCGTGCCGGTGGGTTAAACCTTCTGGGAAGCCTTGCAGTGGGAGGAGATGTTCAACTCTTAGCTCAGCTTGCCCTTCCCCATTGTGTGTGTGTGTGTAGCTGTCTGCCATCTATCTGTTGTATTACAGCAATTCTTGTTAGCATCCGTAGAACAACTGTTACTTAGGCCGTACTTTCAGAAACAGCCAGGTCACACCTACAGTGTTTCCCATGCACAAGTGATTACTTTGCATGGTCGGGTAAGTGAACATTTAATTGTATTGAGTGAAACCCTCAGAACTGAAGTGTTTTGCAGAGTTGGAAGGTAATACAATATTCATGGTCTGATTGTTTCTGATTATTGCTGATATATATTTGGGATAAATGTAGGGATAATACAACTAGAAGAATTTCATGAAAGTTGAGCCGGAAATATGAAATGATTTCTTTCTTGGTATCCTTTATTCATGTGTGTATTTTTTTGTTGTGGCTTGTTTTTAATCTGCCAAACACATTTTCAGAAATTTAGGGCATGGCAAAATTAGGAAGTGCTGTTTTATCGTGAGATTTGTACTTCTCTAAATAAATATTGTCTCAAATAATGTCTCCTTTTCTATAGCTGTATTTTGAAACATAAGCTAATCTTGCTCCATGATAAAGCATTCTGCTTTGCATGTTGAACTTTGTTCTCCTTTTTAAATGCAGTTGTACTTAGTAGTCTGACTTTTTATCTTAGACTAATGGTTATAGTGAAAGATTTGGGTGCTTTGTAGAAGGGGGACATTTGAAGAAGACATGCATACTCGTTAGATATTAACTGTAGCACAAAGTCTGCAGACCTGAACTCATTGGAATGCTTCATGTTCCCCAAGGCTGTGGATCTTTCCGTTGATGAGTCCAGCTTGACAGGAGAGACAACACCTTGTTCAAAGGTGACTGCTCCTCAGCCTGCTGCAACCAATGGAGCTCTTGCCTCAAGAAGTAACATTGCCTTCATGGGGACCCTCGTCAGATGTGGCAAAGCAAAGGTCATTGTGTTTCTTGCTTGAAAAATAGCAGTTCTTTTGATTCAGCCATTTTTTAAGGGTTTTTTATGTTTGTTTTGTCTAATTTTATGTGGATTTTTTTTCAAAATACATGACAAGTGTCAGAATTGAACCCAATCTTTGGCAGCTCTTTGAGACCAAGGAGGAGCTATGTCCCTGAGATATCACATGCCCGTAGTTCTGTCACTGCCCAGATAGTGGATCCTTTAAAAGCATAGTTCTCAGTGCCTCATGGATCTGACCATTGTAGGATAAATGTAACTTTAATTTAGCTGTAATATTCTGACTTGGCATATGTCATTCACCTACTGTTTGTTTCAATATTTCATTTCCTGGATTCTAATATTCTACAAATGTGAAAGGCTTAAGTACTGATGAGCATCAGAGGTAAACTTGCAAAGGTGACCTTGGACATGTATGTGAGACATCATGATGTGGGCAAGATTAAGGAGAAAAGGAATGAGGGGTTTTGGTTTTTGGTTGAGAGACATGGTTCCATTTAAATGTAAATATACTTCCCTGTTTTTTTCTCTTTAGGGTATTGTCATTGGAACAGGAGAAAATTCTGAATTTGGGGAAGTTTTTAAAATGATGCAAGCAGAAGAAGTGAGTACTCAGTGATGTATTAGTTGCAAATCTGAAAAGAGAATATTGTTGATATCATTGAGTATAATACTTTATTCAGAATACCACTCACTTTTCTGTGCTTAAAAAGATAATTGGGGGCCTCCCTGGTGGCGCAGTGGGTTAAGCAACGCGCTATGAAGCAAACCGCAGTCACTGCAGCACGAGTTCGATCCCTGCGGCCGGCCAGCGGGGGACCCACATGGTGTTGCAGACCTCTCCTGCTGTGCCCGCTGCTCCCCTCAGCAGTGTACTTCTGTTGATCTGCCTGTTCTGCTCCCCGCTCTCTGTGGTGAATCCTCTCACCCCCTACACCTCTGGCCTGTACCCCAGTGCTTGTATGCATAAATAAATAAATCTTTAAAAAAAAAAAAAGATAATTGGGGTGGCACAGCGGGTTGAGCGCTGCTCTGTGAAGCATCCGCGGCACAGCTGCGAGAGTTCAAGCGCAGCCAGGGAGGGGACCCACATGGTGCAGCAGACCTCTCCTGTCTCACTTGCTGCCCCCTCAGCAGTGTATCTCAGTAGATCTGCCTGTTCTGCTTCCCACTCTGTCTCTGGTGAATCCTCTCACACACACACCCCCCCCTCACAAACACACCCCCACACACACCTCTGGCCTGTACTCCAGCGCTTGTATGCATAAATAAATAAATCTTTAAAAAAAAAAAAAGATAACTGGGAAACTTGTAATTGAAAGGCCTTGAATTGACATAGTTAATCTGAAATCTTCAGATATTTGTGGTTTGTTGAAGAAAAGTGTTTACAGTTACCTCTACGGCATTATTCATTTTAGAAATTAGCTTTATTAGTTAATTTGTAACTCAGAATGTGTCTTCTATCCATATTTTCAACTTTACATTATTCCAAATAAAAAGGGGGTAAGATTACAAAGTAAAATAAACTGGGATATATTCTTGTTTAAGGATATTGAACATTAGTTCTCTCATTTATAAGTTTGATCCCCGGTTAGGGAGGTGACCCACCTGGCACAGCAGACCTCTCCTATCTTGTCTGTGGCTCCTCTCAGCAGTGTATTTTGATAGATCTGCCTATTCTGCTCCCTACTTTATCTCTGGTGAATCCTCTCATCCTCTGCACCTCTGGCCTACACCCCAGTTCTTTTTCTACACCCAGATTTTTGCTTATATTCCTTGCTTTGTGAGTTTAAGCATTGTTTCAAGTCTCAACTTCATTCATCTGTGAAAGGAATGATAATTATTTAAGGGACAGTTGTGTATGCCAAACCCTGGCGTGGGTCCTTCATGCACACAGCATTCTCCAGCATGTAGGGTGGCTCACCTAAATTTTTGTAGTTGTGGTGACAGTTTTCTCCAATTTGTCAAGGCACCGAAAACCCCACTGCAGAAGAGCATGGACCTCTTAGGAAAACAGCTTTCATTTTACTCTTTTGGTATAATAGGTAAGAGAAGAGTGAGTATGTATATCTCATATATTTACTTTGGTTTCCTTGTTGAGTGGAAAGGAGTTTAGATATTTCAGTGCGTCTATTTGTTTTTTTAGCTTTTTTTTTTTAAATTATAAAACTTGTTCTTTTCTATGAAGGTAAAATAGAATTCTGTGTAATTTCTGTGGTCAGAGCATTCTGTAAATATTTTAGTAATTTGTCCTTGTTTTCAACAAAAATGTGATAGTATTGTTTTATAGATTGCTCTTTATTTCAAATATCCTGTCATAAACATGTTGTCATTAAATAGATGTTCACTTAAAAAAGTTTAAATGCCTCATGGTATTCAATTTTGTGAGTATATATAAAAAATATGTAAGATAATGTTTTACATATGTAAATGAAATCGGGCCTCTTAGACATTTATGCAGAGTTTTTTTGAATTTTTACAATTATGTAAATCTTCAGTGCCGGTATCTTACTGTAAACAATGTTCATTTCCTTAGGACAAATTCTTAGTAGCAAAATTATCAGACCAGTGAGATTCCATGTAATCTTAATTTTTGGTATGTTTTTAAAAGTTTTTGTTTCATTGGCAATGTAGAGAGTCTTTCTTATAGCATTCTTACCCTCTTTGAGTGTTGTCGTTAACTTAGCAGTTGAATAAAAGACTTCTTTCTTATCGTTTAATTTCGCAATTTTATTAGAGAAACTCAACACTTTATCTTAGGCATGTTGGTTCTTATGACCTGCCAGTCTAGCTTTTTTTTTTTTTGGTCCTCAGATGGTTTGAGTTTTAGATAGATAACAACTTTTTGTATAATTGCAATGTCAGTACTTTATTGTTTAAGTTATAAGTATTTTTTTCCCTCAGACTTTTATGGTCTTGAGGGGTATATAATAAACTTGCAGGGAGGTGTGTGTCACTGAAGCACCCTCTTTGCCTGAGATTTTGGTAGCACATTCCTATTGACTGTCTTTGCAGTGATGACTTCTGTCTTTGTTCTATTCATACAGCTCTCCCATGTTAGAAAAAATTTTAAGTGTTTTTAATTTAACTTTCTATAGTTTTTGACATTAATTTTACTAATTTATTTAGAACTTAAGGTCATCACTTCTTAGTTCTGAGTTAATTATCCTTGTACCCTCAGTTAGAATCCATTCTTCATCAATTTGACATGTTTTTTTTTTTTATCATACTTAAGTACTTATGCCAGTTTTGGAGTCTTTTATTTTTCTGTGATAATATTTTAATTATTCTTGCTGGTTTAGTGCTTTAAAATTAGTATTCCAATTTTAAAGCAATATTTCTGCTATGCAGTTTCAGTGAAATGATTCTTTAAATGTTAAATCTACTGATCGCTCTTAATTATAAACATAGGTAGGAGATAGAAGGTGTTTCTTTGTTCTTATTTTAACTAGTATGCATACCCTCATCACTTCCTTTATTGATTATTGCTATTTTTTAAGATTTGTAGTAAATTTGCTAAATCTAAGAGAATTTAGCCAATTAAATTTTTGCAGTTTATCTTAATAACTATACCATGAAACCACCTCAAATCTCGTGATAAAAATATTTCTACTTTATGATTACCTGGTTTTGGTAATATTTCCTTACACTGGCAACTCTCAGATACTACTGCTTTATGGGGTAGGTGGCAGCAATGGCAGCAAAAGGTAAGACTGTGTTTGTGTGTACTTTAAGCAGCATTCACTTTAATCTCCTCTGCCTAATGATTTTTGTGAAATCTAGTAATAGTGGTCTGATATACTCTTCCTTGTAGGCCCCCTGCTTGATTGCTCTCAGTTTCTAGCCCTTCTATACTGGGATGAATTTAAATTAGGAGAAAAGCAGCTATTTCATTTTCTTTCAGGTATCATCATGTTGGTTGGCTGGTTACTAGGAAAAGATATCCTGGAAATGTTTACCATTAGTGTAAGGTAAGTTGTAATAGGTTATTTATTAATTGAAGTCTCCTTTCTTTTGCTTATTTCTCTTGTAAGCATAGCTCATATTCTTTATGGAAAGATATAAGAGCACGTAAGAGTATAATATGTCTTCTTGAAGAGTTCAGAATTTGTATGTGGAAATGAACTCCAGGAAAGTGAAAACTTAGATATATGGCAATGGAGAAGACAAATGTAAAAACAATATATTTTATATGTAAATAGACGATTAAGAATGACCAGACCGAAAATTGCAACTTAAAAGAAAAAGGCTATAGTATAAAAATTGAATAATCAACTCCAGAGGAAGATGAAAAATTCCAGAAATAGAAGAAAAAACAAAAATAAGTAGAATGCATTTATATCTTTAGAGATTTGTGAAGAAACTACATTCATGATACAAAAGGAATCACAGGGGCCTCAGTAGGTCACGCAGTAGGTTAAGCAACGCGCTATGAAGCAAAATGCGGCCACTGCAGCACGAGTTCGATCCCTGCTGCCGGCCAGGGGGGGACTCACATGGTGTTGCAGACCTCTCCTGTTGTGCCTGCTGTTCCCCTCAGCAGTGTACTTCCGTTGATCTGCCTGTTCTGCTCCCTGCTCTGTCTCTGGTGAATCCTCTCACCCCCCATACCTCTGGCCTGTACCCCAGTGCTTGTATGCATAAATAAATAAATCTTTAAAAAAAAAAACAAAAGGAATCACAGAACAGAAAAATAGTTTTTAGCAATTAAGGTTGATGATTGAAATTAACAGTTCAAAGTGGCTCCCCCAAAGATAGAGTGAAAAGTCCAAAACATCATGAGATTAAGATGACAAATAGAATGGTTTAATAAATGCCAGGTCTATCTAAATGGAATTTCAAAAGGCAGTAAGAAATATAAGAAATGATACATACATATTTTCTCAAGCTGAAGCAAAGCATGAATCTGTAGTTTGAAATGGCTCTCCAAATGCTATGCAAAATGAAAAACTCCAAACTAGTATATCCTTGTCAGACTTTAAAAAAAGCAAATTAAAGTCATCTATAAAGGAATGATAATTAGGCTGGTGTTAAGACTTCTCATTTGCAACTACAATTCTCATAATAGAGTCTCTTTGTGTTCTACTAAGCATTTCAACTCCCAAGAGTTTCACACCTGTGCCCTGAACACAGCCATCACCTGCAGACAACCCTCTTGTGAGAGTGTCCTTGCAACTGTCCGTGAAGCACTTGCGTTTAGGTACAGGAGATGAGATGACCTTGGGATTGCAGGAGCTGCCCTGGTTAAAATGTGTCATCCTTCCATTGGAGTCAGCATCTCTGGAAGTCTACATTTTCCAAGATGTCTACAAGATACAAGTCCAATTACAAGAGTTCCTACTTTCAGGAGATCCAAAGATAC
Source organism: Galemys pyrenaicus (assembly GCA_019455555.1). Lineage (NCBI taxonomy): Eukaryota > Metazoa > Chordata > Mammalia > Eulipotyphla > Talpidae > Galemys > Galemys pyrenaicus. Next base: position 1,626,095 of record JAGFMF010011681.1, on the reverse strand, counting down.
GGCTTCCTACAGGATAATTGCAAGTCTCACAGCCTGTTAGAAGTTTATCACAAGATTCCTTTATTACAAGTTATGTTGTCTAGCAATAAAGTTGGCATGCTACCTATATCAGGTCACTGGAGGAAGAGAGCCAGAGATTTAGTCCAGTACAGAGAGGGAAAAGGATTTTACTCACCCTTCAGCAACATTAGATTACATTAGAAGAAAGTGGGGAAAATATAGGAGAAACAATTTTAAGTAAACTCTGTGTCTAACCAAAGTATAATCTCATTAATTATGTATTAGTCCTTTTATTCCAGCAAAACAAAGGTGGAAGGTAGATGTTGATATGTAGGTGTAGGTGAAAGTGTGGGACTAACCTCAGCTTGAAAGGAAGAGAAATTATGCGTGACAGTTCTGAAGTAGGCCTAACAGTCATAGTTCAAGTATTAGAGCAACAGTCAGTGCATTTGGGGGGGGGGGGGAGGGGAGAATGGATTAAGGGGAATCGATAGAATGAGTAAGATGGNGGGGGGGGGGGGGGGGGGAGAATGGATTAAGGGGAATCGATAGAATGAGTAAGATGGTAAAGTGTATTTGTTATTTGGTGAAGGAGTATGATTTTTCCTCAAAGCGGCAAAAATATAATTTGAAGCTCTTAGTTTAAATCTGTATAAAGTATATTGGGTTAAATATAAAATAAGTTCAAAATGGGGCATGAGTTTGAGATATTAACCATGTACATATCTATAGGACTCATTTTTAGTTTTTGAGCATTTTCTTATTGTGAAATTTTAATTATTTGTGAAGATTGATACAACATGACTTCTTTAAGGTGTTCTGGAGGAGAAAAATTAAAATTTTTTTAATAGACTAAGAACTCATTCTGTTTTGCAATTACGATACAAATCCATTAGACCCATAAATCTAAGATACATTATGTGATCTTTAATGATCTTATTTTTCTTATGTCTTGAAACATTTAGCTATATCATTACCCTAGCAGTTATTTTAACCATTACTTCCGGCTGTGCTGAACGCGGGCAGAACAATAAGGAAGCAGAAGAATGATAGGATTGTTGGGAAGGTTGATGTCATAATAAATAATCACTGTTATGTTATCCTTTAACTTTATTATGTTGTCCAAAGCGTTACACCATTATTTAAACGTCTAGAGGAACGATTTTTGTAGTGTTTTTTTTTTTTTCATTCAAAGTTTTTCATTTTCCAACATAATGGCATAAAGAATAATTGACAGAATTATTAGTTATTAGACGAAACAGAAAATACCACTATAGATGCTAATGATGAAGGTGAAATTGAATTATGTAAGTGAAATCTCAAGGTTGAATCCTTGCATCATGATACTCTCAACTTTTTCAACTCCTAAATGAGTGAGTAGTTTGTTTGTAAGGACAATAAAGGAAAGATATTCTCATTCAGTCAGTCAGTCATTCCTCAGCAAGGACTATGATTTCATCAAGCCTTGTTTCATAGCAAGAACCTGAGCCCTACCTTTTGCTAAAAAGATGTATGATAATATTTTTTCATCTCTTACGGTGTTTGTTTATCAACATTTACTTAATACCATTTGTAAGTGGAGAAATGAAATGGTAAAGGCTGCTATCAATGTAAAGGTAATTAAAAAGGAACAGATGACACAGAAATGAAAAACTTCATTCCCTACACCATTGTCATTGATGTTTATACGTCTAAAAATGAAAATGTTTTGCAGTTGTCACTATGACTGCCCTCAGCAACGTTAGGGACCATCAGCATTTGGAAGTATTGCATTTTGAAGAAATAAATACAAATTGATGAACTAGAGTTGATAAAGCTTACAACCTGTTCAAAATGTTATTTGAATTTAAAATCAGTATTTGTAAGGTGACAGTGGTATTCGGGGTCATTCATCACAGTTGATGGGTAGTTAGGTGCCTCCAAAGGATGTTACTTGTTTCAGATGTAGCTTCAAATGTAGCCTCAAATTCAGGAATATAGTTCGGGTCAAAAATCAAATTAAAATTTCTAATGTTTTCCACAATTATTCTGCAAATTATTTATAAAATAACCTAAATACAAAGAATTAAAGGACCCATTTGATCTAGGTTGTAAAATTATGATGCCTGTTTTTTCTGACATAGTGAGGCTTAATGGAAACATAAGAGAAAGGGTTCTATTTGAGCTCAGTATAGTTCAAAAGAAAGAAGTATTTATGATAAGACATGGTTCTTGATTCTTCAGTTACACCAATTAACCATTGGTAAATGTTACACCATTGATTTTCAACTTTAGCATCAGAATGTAAACTATGAAAAAGTTAATTTTGGTTATCGAACAGGATACTAATGATATCATTACATGATGCTAAAGAAAAATTAGATTGTGGAAAACGGTGTTAGAATGACAACTAAGTATGCATATATCCTTATCTGTAGCAGAGTCAAGAGATAAGACTTGGAATGGGACAAAAAATTAGAAATCTAATTTGGTGGTTTTTATATGACAAAGGAAAGGTAAAAGTTTTGTTATGATAAAATATACATACCATAAAATGTACTATTTTGAAGTGTACAACTCAGTGGAGTTACATACACTCACAGTATACAACCATGAACACTAGTGTCAGAACATTTTCAGAACCCCTGGAGAAAACCCTCTGACTGTTAAGCCGTCATTCCCCATCCCCCTCTCTCTCGCCCTTGGCAATCATTAAACTGCTGTCTGTTTATGGACTTGCTCTTTCTTAATATTTCATTTAAATGCTTATGTGTTTTTACTTCCTTGACAGCATAATGATTTTAAGAGCCATTCATGTTTTAGGACTTCTTTCTTTTGTGACTAATTCTGCCTTCTACTGTTATACCAATCTGTCAGTTGGTGAACATTTCAGCTGGGCGTCTTTTGGCTATTGTGAACAGTGCTGCTATGAACATTTATGTGCAGGACTTTTCTGAACACCTGAACTGTCATCTTTGTCTATAGATGAGGAAACTATAGAGGCAGAATAGTAAGTAGCTCTGGTCACACAGGTGAAAATTGGTGAAGCTAGGGATACAGATCTAGGCCTTCTGATGCCTCTACACTTAATCTGGCAGCTAGCTGGTATCCAGTAAACGTTAACCAGCTTCCACTTCTTTTGGAGAGGAACATTTTTGGTGCTGAGTGTTTTAATTTTGCCTTTCTGCTAGCTTCTGTTTTAAGTAACAGGCAGTTGAAGTTTTTGTAGTGGAGGCCTCTGTTTCAATACCATGTATTTGTTGGTTTCAGCTTGGCTGTAGCAGCAATTCCTGAAGGGCTCCCCATTGTGGTCACAGTGACTCTAGCCCTTGGTGTTATGAGAATGGTGAAGAAAAGGGCCATTGTGAAAAAACTGCCTATAGTTGAAACTCTGGGTAAGTGTGTGGTAAAAACGAACTTAGGCAACAGTGACTCATCTTTGGAATCTACATTTTCTTGTCATAGAGGTTTTGCATTGTGCTGTTGGCTTGTGGCAATATTGAGTATGGTTTTTAACAACCCAAGATACAGGCTCCTCAAAGCAATCTTCTTGCTTTAGGGAATAGTCTAATGGTTAAATAATATTTTTAAAAATGCATACAGCAAATAAAACTTTACAATAAAATTAATAGGTTTTATTTTCTTTTACCATCTCAGAGAAGATAATTGATATTTACAGACCCTACAATGTCATACTTGAGTTGACGCTGCTGATGATACACAGTAGTTCTGTTGCTAAAATATAACTATGTGTGATGTGGAAGCTTGGTGACTTTTTTTACAATTTTTTTATTTTTTAAATTTTAGGGCTCCCAAAATACTGAAGTTAATTTATAGTTTGCATTTTAATATTGAGATGGTAAAGTACCTTAAAATTCTGACTGAAGGGTCTCCCTGGTGGTATAGCAGGTTGGGTGCCACACTGTGAAGTATCCACGGCACAGAGGCACCAGTTCAATCCCCGGCCAGGGAGTGGACCCACATGGTGAGGCAGACCTCTCCTGCCTGGCGCACTGCTCCCCTCAGCAGTGTATTTCCATCCATCTGCCTATTCTGCTCCCCACTCTATCTCTGGTGATTCCTCTCACGTCCTGCGCCTCTGGCCTATACCCCTGCTCTTGTATGCATAAATAAAAAAATCTTTGGAAAAAAAAAAATTTGGACTGAAAAAATTATATAGGTTTATGTTTAGGTACTCTTGAAACTTTCTAGAATATGTATTATGTAAAATGACGTGAAAGTAATATCAAATAGCTTCGTTGAAATTAACTGTAAATAAGAATTATTTATTGGTATTTAATTTAAGATTTTAATTTCAGAATTTACCTTGTGATAAAGCAAACGTAGTGAGAGAAAGTTACAATAAATACCTGAAATGATCAGTGAGCTTGATTTGTGCAAAATTCAGAGAAGCAGGACAGGCTTCCAGGGTCTTTGAACTTGTATGTCACTGTGAACTTTATTTCTCCCTGATGCTTCTGGTGATATGTGATGATTTATTCTTTAGGCTGCTGTAATGTGATTTGTTCAGATAAAACTGGAACACTGACGAAGAATGAGATGACTGTCACCCACATATTTACATCAGATGGTCAGCATGCTGAGGTATTCCAGAGAATATTTTTTTTCCAGAGAGTATTTTTTTAACAAGTGTTCCCTTTGTTATGAAACTTGGTATTTAGCATTTCTATCCATTTCAGTGTCTTACCTTCAAAAGGACTGTAAATTAGTCAGCAGCAGAACTTTTTCCTACTCATGTGGTTCTGCCAAGTCTTGATCCCGCTCCACTTACTGCGCTGCCCTTAAAGTAGGTGCAGAAGCTTTGAATGCCCCTGTACTCTTTGAGTCAGCCTCCATCCATTTAACACCACACCTTGATGCCCTCATTATGTGTGCAGTTTGAGCAGTCTCTTAGAACCAAACTTTGAGTTGGTCACCCCTAACTTAAGACCCCTCATGGCTCTCTGCTGTGGCTGGAATTCTTAAATGTGGCCTCTCAAGGTCCTGCATGTTCTGCACTTGCCGCTTATTTAGCTTATACTTTGCCCTTTGCTTTCTGCACACCAGATATACTGACTTTGTTATTTGAGTGTCACCAGATTCCTCCAACTCTGGGACATCTGCTGCTGTTCTCATTGCTTAGGATAGTCTAATGCCTCTTTCCTAGCCCCATTTTTGCACCCCACCATTGCACCTCAATCCTAGCTCCACTTCTGCAGAAAACCTTTACTGACTGCCCAGAACTGATTTTGGTGATATGTTCTAATAGCACTCCATACCTCTTAGTCTTTAGCCCAGCTAAAGTGTTCTGTCCCTCTTCCCATTATACTATCAGTTGAAACAGAGCAGGAACTCTTTTACCTAGACAGGACCTACCTCATAGTTGAAAGGATGATTGAATGGATGAATTGTTTAATCTGTAAAGTTACATATGGACAGTTTTCAAGTGCATGTTAGTTCATTGGTTAATTTTGAAGCTGCATGAGGACAAGTTTAATCTGTGCACAGTTTCTTTCTGGGATGCTAATAAATACTACTAATGATGGATGTAATATCTTAGAATGTACTTACAACCAATTTGGATTCTCTGAGCAAAGTACGGAGTAGACAGACTGACAGAAATTGTAATTAGGTTTGTTTAATTCTATTTTGCATGGACCTTAAAACAAGGCTCTTGGTGTTGATCTGGTTAAGGATATTCAGTGCTCTATTGTTGAATTTGCCGTCTGCATGACTCAGTCTCGCTGAGGTTACCTATGTTATATGCTCCAGGTCTGGAGGGCAGATACAAGTTTCTCTTTTGTTATAAGCCCATAATTTTTTATGTTCTTCAGTAGCTGCTCTAAACTTATTTTTTTATTGTGAAATTTATCTTTGTTTGGCTTGGATCTATTCACACAAAATAGATATCTGGCTTTTCTCTCCCTCTTATTTTTAAAATTTGTGTGTAAATCTGTTAGTTTGTAAATACTAAAGAAAATCACTAAATGTCTCTGAGCGTAGCACATTTGTAAAAAGAATTCTGCTTTTGTCTAGGTCATAGATTTGTCAAGAATGTTAGATGTCATAGTGAATTTAAATTCTTTGCAAATTGTATGTTACATAAATGTAACATATAAATTATGTGTAAAAACGTCCTGATTTATATTTTTATAGTATATTGTTAACATTTAGTACAGTTATTAGTTGTAATATTAATAATAATTGTTACTATAACTAGTTAAGGTTTAACATTGTGGAGGGCACCTATATTCCTTTAACTATTCCATATTCTTATGGACAAATATTTTTCTAGACGTACTCTAATGTTGTCATGATGTATAAAATGAAGACAATTAACCATTCTCTTGGTTTTCATAAGTGTGGTCACTACTGACTAGTTGCCCACAGGTTGTGTTATTCACCCCACTTTATGTTCCTTAGGTTACTGGAGTTGGCTATAATCCTTTTGGGGAAGTGATGGTTGATGGCGATGTCGTTCATGGATTCTATAACCCAGCTGTTAGCAGAATTGTTGAGGTAAATAATTTATTTTCTACGAAGGTGACTTCATAATGACCTAGAGCCCAGTTATTCGTTCACAGTTTATGTTTTTTTCTCTTAGGCGGGCTGTGTATGCAATGATGCTGTAATTAGAAATAACACTCTAATGGGGAAGCCCACGGAAGGAGCCTTAATTGCTCTAGCAATGAAGGTAGGTTTCTGATCTCTTTTCTTTGACATATGAAACCCAATTACAACAATGTGAGATCATCAATATTAAATTTTAGGTGAAGAAGACTCAACAGTTAATTTGTTACCTTCTGGAAGCCAGTTTTATTCTTCCTGGGAATACAGAGCATAGAGCTTTATCAGTATCACTTTATTTCTTGCATGCAAGACATAAACTAATGACCAGTGATGAATTTCTTCTTATGAAATTTCTTACTGTTTTTCCTAATGCTTTGTTTTGTGTGAAAGGATTTACAAATGCTGATAAATACTAGCTCTCAGATGACTACACTGTATAATATTTCCATGTGAAGATATTAATCATGTAAAGTTTTCTTCTTCCCAATCTTCCTCCCTTTCCATCCATTATCAATTCCTTAAAATGGGTGAAGAGAATTTGTATTGGGAACATAGGATACTGTTCCTGTGGCCCTATCCTCTGTCTCTTCCTAAGTCCTACATTGATTAAATAAGAAGCCTATGTCCAGTCTGACATTCCCACACTAAATAAGAGCTTCTGCTTTTAAGAGTAATCTTTTTTTTTTTTTTTTTTAAAGATTTATCATACAAGAGCTGGGGAACAGGCAAGAGTCAGGGAGTTGAGAGGATTCACCAGAGACAGAGTGGGGAGCAGAACAGGCAGATCGACTGCACATTGCCGAGGGGAGCAGTGGGTGAGACAGGAGAGGTCTGCTGCACCATGTAGGTCCCCTCCCTGGCCGGGGATCGAACTTGCACTGTTGTGCAGCAGATGCTTCACAGAGTGGCATTCAACCCACTGCGCCACCAGGGAGGCCCCTTTTAAGAGTATTCTTAGGAAACTTTGACACCTTGTGAACAGAATACCTCTAAGTGAAGTTGCCTGAATTGAGACCCAATATAGAAATACAGGCTATTATAATATATTGAATTTAATAACACATAATTGGCCTTTTTGGAAAATGTTTCCTTAATAGGAATTTCTTCACTGTTTGTTCTTGTTACTGAAATAGCACATACAGTTTTTTAAAAAGATATTCAAATGTTGAATTTGCAAGCAAGTATTTACTGTTACTCTTTGGTTTTTTTTTTTTTTTTTTTTTTTTTTACTGTTACTCTTTGAAACATAGTGTGAGGTCCCCTCCCTACCTCACACTTTAGATAGGGAGTTACATGACATGCTGCAAAAATAGGCATGCTGAGGCAACAGACAGTTAAGTCCTGAACATCGAACCACAAATAAGAAAGTACAAATTTAGGCTTGGGATCTGGACTTAGAAGGGAAAAAAGGGTTTAGATATGAGGTAAGGTTGAGAGAGAGCTACAGTTATAACATAGGGGAATAAATAAGCATAGATGGATTGTGGTTTGCAGATTGGTTAGCATGGATGAAATGAAAGGTATTTTGAATAGTCAGGAGCATTTTAAACAGATGGTATTGTGGATTTCTGGAGAATCTTTAAAAGTCAGAAAGAAGGGGCCTCCCTGGTAGTGCAAGGGGTTAAGTCACAGCACTGTGAAGCTACCCTCAGCCATTGCAGCGTGAGTTCGATCGCCAGCCAGGGAAGTGACCCACATGGTACAGCAGATCTCTCCTGTCTCACCTGCTGCTCCCGTCAGCAGTGTGTTTCAGTCTATCCCCCTGTTCTGCCCTCCACTCTGTGTCTGGTGAATCCTCTCACCCCCATACCTCTGTCCTGTACCCCAGCTCTTGTATGCATAAATAAATAAATCTTTTTTAAAAAAAGTTGGGAAGAAGAGTTCAACATGTTTTAATATATGTCAAACAGCTCTGAACTAGATTTTTGAGTAGGTTAGAAATACCTTTGACCATATGAGGAAAATACACAGGATCTTGGGAGAACAGTGAGTGACATTGGTAGTAGAATATCATGCACTATGAGAATAAGGAGGCAGCAACAGCAAGATGTATTTAAATCCCTGTAAAGTGAGGGATTGAATCTGAAGCTTGTATTGATTGTAAAAGTACATGATGCGTGTTTTTGATACCTTCGTTTATTTGTGACTTCTTTCAGAATTTGAGCCTGTAGAAAGTTTAATATAATCAGTATTGACTATTTGATAGCATGCTTTAGACTACACCCAGGCTTTCCATGTTGAACGTGTATGCAGCTGTGTGTAGAAATATGGTCTATATCTAGATTCTAGGTCTAAATGGTCTATAATATCGATTTCATTATTAATTGAAAAATAATCCCGTTGTCTCTTGCTAGCTTAGCTGTAAGTTGTGATCCTTACTGTTAAAGAGAAAAATGGTCACATTAGTAAGAATTAACTCTCTTTTTGTGCTGTGTAGATGGGTCTTGATGGACTTCAACAGGACTATATCAGAAAAGCTGAGTATCCTTTTAGCTCTGAGCAAAAGTGGATGGCTGTTAAATGTGTACACCGAACACAGCAGGTACCCTTCTATTTAAAGAGCTCTTATTACATCTTGTTTAAGCTAGATGAATGACTATTTTTCATTTACTCTCTAGATTGAAACAGTCATTAAATCACAAAGACCTGTTGCTTTAAAATGTGTGTAATTTATTAAATGCTTATCCCTTGTTAATCTTCTGTTTTCCTTGAATTCATACATGTGTTTATCCAATTCTGTTGTGTTAGCAAACAACTTAAATGAGTTAAGAGCCTCATTTTCAGTTTCCTGGAACTTTTGACATCATAGTATCTTAATGTCTTTTTTGTTTTTGATCATAGTATATTACAGGTCTCTGCTGACTGTGGTTGATCTGTAGTCTTTCTTGTTCAGAAAAAACAAAGCCATGTTATTTTGTGAAGTGGTTATCAAATTAGTGTAAGTCTTGTTAATTGGTCAAGCGTACAAACTGGTAAAATGACTTACTGACATTTCAAGTTCCTACCTTATTTTTTGATGCTTTGAGATTTTCACAGTTGATGTAATTAGAGTTCTCAGTATCTCAGATGTTTAACTGTATTATTACTCAGTTGCTATAACCAGTTTGATGCTAAAAAATAATTTGCCCTTAAAAATATTCGTTATTTTTGCATTTCCTTGGATAAGAATTGTTAGTTGATTATGTGCTTTCACCTGTAAGCACACATTTTGTAACCAGTTAAATTTCTGTAGATAGGAAAGAGTGAGCGGGTTCCCCTCATCCATAGTAAGTAGGAAACCATTGGTTTTAAAAAGAAAGGCTGAGTTGGCCCACAGTGAACGTGAGAATGGGTGAATGCCAGGAATCCAGTCAGAAAGGGAGAAAAGATTTCTGTGTGAGCTTGAAAGGAAGTTTTATAAACTCCTGGAAAGGGAACAATTGGAAGTAAGACTATAAAAATAAAATGTTTAAGACTTGTAAATAAAGGTTTTCAAAAATCACACTTAGAGGTAAATAATTATAAAGTGATTTCCCTAGACCGTATAGTTATAGAGCAAGAATACATATATGAGTTTAATGGAAGCTCTGTTTCTATATGCTTCATATGCCATCACATGGTACTCCAGGGTAATGTGACTAGAGTTTAAAGATTGTGAGACTGGGCTTCCCTGGTGCAAGGGGTTGAGTCGCAGCACTATGCAGCTGTCCCCCAGCCACTGCTGCACAAGTTCTGAGTTCGATCCCAGGCCAAGGAGGTGTCACACCCACACGGTGCAGCAAACCTCTCCTGTCTCACCCGCCACTTCCCTCAACAATTACATCTGCCTGTTTTGCTCCCCACTCTGTGGTGAATCCTCTCACCCCCCCACACACACACCTCTGGCCTGCACCCCAGCTCTGTATGCATAAATAAATACATCTTTTTTTAAAAAAGTAAAGATTCGAATTTCCAACAGTTTTGAATCTTACCGAAGTCGTGTGTTGGAAGTTTGACTCTCTTCACTTGTAGGGCTGTGAGATAGGGAGTGGCAGGATGTGTCTGGAAGGATTTGCATGCTTGCTCTTCTCATTTCCCGACCTGACTGTTCCTCTTAAAAACAAAAACAAAAACCCCAGAAAACAAATCCATGCGATAACAAAATCTAAAACGCCTTACTAACTCAGGATCTAGATGAGGTCAGCCTTGGCATGGACAACTTACCAACTTTAAAACAACCCCAGCGGTTCAAACAGTTTGTCTTTAGAAGACTTTCATTTTAATATGACAATGCATATTGAGGTTTAGTCTCTCCAGAACCTGCTAAAATGTCAACCAACAAGTAAATATAAATTGAAAAAAAGAGAAAGTGTGGGGCAGATCCAGGGTTCCAGGGAGACGGTGGAGCTAAGGCTTAAGGCTAAGCATAGGGATCAGGTTGAAATTCTGAGTACAACTCGCCCAAGTACGTTTTCTGTTTCTTGAGGCCAGCTCATTAGCTCTTCTTTACCTGTGTAGAATACTAGAACTCTGATCTTGGGGACAGGAGTAGAGGGTAGAATTAAGGTTTAAGACTTGAAAGCACAGTGATGAAGGGGAAGTCCTTGTCCTACTGAATAAGCCTCCAGGCGCTCTCACTCCTTGGTGGGATACCTGCAGGTGGCGCTTTCCCTACCCTGTTCGCTAAGTCAGACAGAGTTTTGGGAGGAGCTTACTGATTCCAGGGACTCGGTCAGTACTGAGTGTTCCTAACTAAGCTCTCTTTGTTGGAAGGGCATACCTGCTCCTGGCTCCATCTCATCCCCTGCAGCAAGGACCACCAGCCTGAGGAGAGACTCTGCCAGTGCCCATGGGTCTTATAGACCTTTATTTGCTTTACTCTTGACTGATAGTCAGGGATGGCTAGATATTTGGGAAGATTCTTCAGTATGAAATACCAAGTCGACAGGAAGGCATCTTAGAAAAACAAAAGTGACGCTGGAAGTTGAAGAAAATTTCCAGACCATAAAAAATTAACAGCAAAGTAGATTGTTTTTCAAATGAACTCAAGGAATCTCTTAGAAAATAGAAAAGTTAAAGGAAGTGACAGACATGAAAGATGATGTAAAAACTCAGGAAATAAACATAGGAGATCCAGTATCCACCTAATAGTGGTTATAAGCAGGGAGAACAAAAGTAGGAAAATACACTAGGATATTTTCTAGAGGAAGGACGTCAGCTTTCGAATAAAATCACCTACCAGCTGCTCAGCACAATGAGTGTGTTAAAAATAGGTTACTGGAGTGAAGCTATAAGTACAAGATCCATAATCAAGAAATTTGAGGACGTTTAGGGAGAATTCTAAAAGCTTCCAGAGGTTTGTGGACACAAGGGAGGGTGAGGACAAAATTACATACAAAGATTTAGGAAGTAAAGTAGCTTCTTCAGATCTTCCAAATGCAACACTATACACAGGAAGCTGGAAGATAATGAGGAAAGCCTTCAAATTGAAAGAAAATTTATTCTCTAGCATATAAAAATTAGAGAGCATAAAAATCGTTTCAGTGTTAAAAGTCTCTGAAATGTAACCCAAGTCTCAAAATGTATCACACATACCTTTTCTTAGAAAGACACTGGTGGGTATGTCCTGCTAAGATAAAAGACTAAACTTAGAGGGAGAGTTAGAACCTGCTGAATCTCACCCCAGGAGAGGGGTGGAAAGAACCCCCAAGATGAAGGTGAAAGGAAGTTCCTGAGCACCAGCAGGCCTAGAAGTCAACCCAAGTCAGTTAGTAAAGGGCAGAACAGGACCTCCCTGGTGGTGCAGTGGGTTAAGCAACACACTATGGGGCAAACCGCAGCGACTGCAGCACAAGTTCTATCCCTGCTGCCGACCAGGGAGGGGACCCACATGGTGCAGCTAGACCTCTCCTGCCTCACCCACTGCTCCCCTCGGCAGTGTGTTTCAGTCGGTCTGCCTGTTCTGCTTCCCACTCTGTCTGGTGAATCCTCTTCACCTCCCGTGACTCTGGCCTGTACCCCAGCTCTTGTATGCATAAATAAATAGATCTTTAAAAAGAAAAGGGCGGAACAGCCTTCTGGAGGGAGACCTGCAGCAGTAATGGGAGTGCTGACTGACGTGCCCATCCGACCTGTGACAAACATCGCTGGTATTACCCAGAAGAGTTCAGGAATACTTAGTAACAGGCATAAAGAAAGTAAGGAAATAAAGAGGCTACGAACTTCACGGAAATTAAAACTTGAATAAGGAAAGAAATATTTATATAGGCAGTGGAGACATCATCATGATTTCCTGCTTCCTCCCACCCCTCAGAATATGCTCACTTGTTACTTGGGAGCTGGGCAGATGGCAGCATCATCTCGGTGTGAGCACATGCTGTCATAGCAGGACACAGGAATAGCAGATTATTCACTGTCCCTACATTTTCATTTGGAAGTGACGCAAGCCCTGACTTCAAAGTGGGAGAGAGGGCAGGGGAATAAAGTCCTGCTCTGTGCTCCTCAGGAGACTGGGCTGCACCCAGCCGTGAGGTGCAGTGGTGAGGCATCATTCTGAGAACAAGAAGGTTACATTGTATTACAGGGAGGGAGGAGAAGCAGGAAATGGGAGTGGTAGTCACCAAACCAATACCTGTCAGACAGTGTAATGTGGATAAGTGAAAATGTAGCAGCAGAAATTTATTTAAAGGCATGGGGATAGACACCAAGGAAAACAGCGAAAGGGTTAAAGGTGGTTTGCTTCTATGGGGCAGGACTAGGACTAGGGGTGAGAAGCTTGGGTCAGGGGACTGTAGTTTTCCATTGTCCATTTTGTATATACCTTTGTATGACTTCACTAGGATAAAAAATAACAGAAAAAGGGATTAAATACCTATAATTACAAGGTGTTTGTGAGAATTAAGTGGGGGACACACACACACAAAGATTGAACCATTGTTTGTGGGCTGATGTTAGATCTCCTTCCTGCTCTTTATGAGCCTCTGCAAGATCTCAGAGTGCCTGGCCCAGAGCTTAATGTAGCACTGTTTTCAGTGGGTGGGTTGGAAGTAGATGCCATTTTCTATCGTGCGTTCAGAAAGCTCCACGTAGGAACTTACAACCACCAGAGTTCAAGTGCTATTCAAAGCCTTACATTAGGCTTGGGGAACCTTCCTGGGGCCTATCAGAAATGTATGCCATTTGTTCTGAACCTCAGTAACGGTACAAGTAACTGGAATCTATTTGCTGGTTTTCTTCTTAGGACAGACCAGAGATCTGTTTTATGAAGGGCGCTTACGAACAGGTGATTAAGTATTGCACTACATACCAAAGTAAAGGGCAGACTCTGGCTCTCACCCAGCAACAAAGAGATCTGTACCAGCAAGAGAAGGCTCGGATGGGCTCAGCCGGACTCAGAGGTAAGGCCGTTGGGCATGGGGTGGAAAAGAAATGCTGCCGTTTCTTCACTGATGATTTCACACTTCACACCTCAGCTGTCTGACTGTTCCCGGCCCTGCAGAACTCTGCCATTTCTAAACCATTAAGTTTTCGTTGAGTCATTGGCCCCCAAAACATGAAAAGTTGGGAGTTTAGTAAAGTTCAGAAATCTTCAGTTCTTACAAACTTGCCGTGGTCTCTAAGTAGACAATAGAAATTTTATTTCAGACAAGTCTGTCTTGTGAGAAGGGAGATGATTTCCTTATCTCATCATTTCGATTGTCTTCCTTGTTAGTAGAACGAAAATAAATAGTAGAACTAAAACTTAAGACAGCAGAGGCGGTCTTAAGCCTCTGCTTTGTCCTTTAAACTGAAGTGATGTCAGCTTGAGCTGCCTCCGCTCTTTTCCATCCCTTGCCATTGACCAGAGGTGGAGAAGGGTGCAGACCTGACACGTGCATCCTGTGCCTGGACAGCAGCGTGCAGCGTGTGTGTGCTGTGCACACGCATCAGACCGGGACGTCGTGTGCAGGGGGAGAGGCAGGTCTGGTGCCATAGCTGGTCCTTACCTTTCAGATGGTTTATTTTATGAATATAAGTATGTATATTCACGTACTTAGGTGGTCTCGCTCAAAGAAGAGTTGTTTTCCTTAACTTTATTATTTTAGTGGAATGGAAGTTAAGCAATACAATTTCTGGGAGAAAGGAAGCAAATTACATTAAAAGTAGGTTTGGAAAGGTATTCCCATGACTCTGAGGGCAGAATTTGTTATTGTTAGTAATTCATACCAAGAGGGTTTCTGAGTTGGCTTGAATTTAGACACCCTGAGATGTCTTAATGGTCTCATATGTCCTGGTATGTGCCCGGTTTTCCTTAATTATTGGAACAGGTTCCACACTCTTGTATTTTGCCTCATTCTTTCTTGTGAAGGGTTATGTAGGCTTGTGTGTTGCTGGTTTGGTGTTGTGACCTTGTGAAACATCCAGACTTTGGTAGAGGAGAATCTTTTTTTCCTGGGCTTTCGGAAACATTCAGGTTATTTGTCTTTCGCTGCATGTCTTTTCTTTTTCCTCTTGCTCATTTTCCTCCTCCCCCTAAAAAAAGACCATAATGAAGAACAACAGAAAGATTCAAATTTTAATATGTGCTTATGTTACATCTTGTAAGTTTAAGTTTCTTAAAAATATATTCATAGTCCTTAGTTTTATAATTTGAATGTGTTTTGGTTTTATATTTTAGTCCAGTGCTCTCCATGTGGAAAGTTTACCCTTGTCCCAAACAGTATGCACATCCCAAGCATTTGTGTTAAAGAAGCATAGATAAATACAGGAAACTGATCTCTAGATTCATACCTCCCTTTCATTGAGAGTGCCAGGATCCAATCTCCCTTTTACAGGATTTGCTGAAACACACATTAATACTCACTGTCTCTACCTGTTTTCTTCTGCTTCTGTCCCAGCACCAGGCCTGTCAAGTGGCTCCTTCTGTCTAGGGTGAAACCCTTTGGGGCCCACATCCCTACTCATAGATAGGTATATATGATGCTTACATTGGAAAACTAGGCGTTACTTGCCTCTAACCTTGTTTTTCCAAATACCTCTAATAGTCTAAATACCACCTGCGCAATAAACAGCAGGTGCATCCTTTGAGCATTCTGGGACTGTTTGGTTTCCCCATGAGACTGCTACGTTACTTTGTCTGCTTTTGTGTTTTCTTGCATCCCAGATGGAGCCATATCCCTTCGGCCCATATACCTTTGATAAGGTAGTTTACCAGAAGTTCCAGAATTCTGATATATATTTGGAGATTAAAATACTTTGTGCATTATCTTACGTGCCCAAGGATGACATAAAATTAAGTATAAATAATGACATGGTGGTATTAATTATGTACTCTTAGAGAACCAAAGTTACAAATTAAGACCTGTGATTGTTACAGAAAGGTGAAGGGATCCAAACTATCGTTTATATGCATATCTTTACAATTGCTTTACAGATTAACTTTACCTCCTGTGGTCGGTCATGTACAAAATTAATACAGCCTTCTCTTCAAGCTGTTATTCAGGAGACCTATAAAATGGAAAGACGATATTTCAGTAGATTTCAAAGATGTTATGCTTAAAATTGACTTTGAAGTTCATTCAGCAAATTCGTAGCGTCACCAAATAATGAGTTATATTTTCTAAAGAGGCAGAAACTTTTATGTTGAAAAGAACTGCATGTAATTTGTGAAAATACATTTTCATTTGCATTTTGCTTATCATCTCTATTTAACTGTTCAATATGAGTCCTTTACATTTTTTAATAGATTAAAGCAACCCCCTACCTGAAGGCATTAAAGTATGTCTTACTATACAGCAATTCTTATCTTTGAAGATTATATAATAACCATGATGACATTATAGTCTTTCTTTTTTTTAAAGATTTATTTATGCATATAAGAGCTGGGGTACAGTCCAGAGGCGCAGGGGCGGGGGATGAGAGAATCCACCAGACAGAGTGGGGAGCAGAACAGGCAGATCAACAGAAGCTCACTGCTGAGGGGAGCAGCGGGCACAGCAGGAGAGGTCTAGCTGCACCATGTGGGTCCACTCCCCAGCCGGGGGCAGGGTTCGAACTCGTGCTGCAGTGGCTGTGGTTTGCTTTATAGTGAGTTGCTTAACCCACTGCACCACCAGGGAGGGCCCAATGACATTATAGGCTTAAGTGAATTATTTGAGAAATGTTTAGCTTTTGTCAGCTAAATTCTAATGTTTTTGTAATTTATATTTTCTTTATTTAACCCCTAAGTTCTTGCTTTGGCTTCTGGTCCTGAACTTGGGCAGCTGACATATCTTGGCTTGGTGGGAATGATCGATCCTCCTAGAACTGGTGTGAAAGAAGCTGTTACAACACTCATTGCTTCAGGAGTGTCCATAAAAATGATTACTGGAGACTCACAGGAGACTGCAATTGCAATTGGTACAACTAGGCTCTTCCATTTGTTGTTGGTATTTTTCTTAAGTTATTGCAGTGCTTTGTGAACCATTATGCATGAGATATGTTTACGTAATATTGATTCTTCATTGGTTTTTTTCATTCATGCTCTGTTAAAGTGTGAGCAAAATTTTATTTTAAAAAGTAATACTAAAAATATGACTACATCATTATGAAATTATGTATATATTTTATTCATAAAAGGACACATGATTGTTTCCAATCTCATAATCTTCGACATAAAAATCACAAGGTTATAAATATGAAAGGAAGCAAAATTTAGTTTGTCTTTCAACTTGAATAAAATAGCTTATGTCTGTTGTCTCATATATATGGCTATGCTATTTGAATGCTATTTAAGATTAAGAGGTGCAAGGGAAAAAGGGACATGAAAGTTACTCTCCCAGAGCCTGTAAACTGTAATTTATACTAATAAGCAATTCACTGGAGTTTATTAATTCTAATTTTATTAATGTGAAAAGAGACTGCATCAGAATTTCACACATTAATGTTATCTAACAACAAGATATCAGTAGAAACAAAATTAATGGGAATATTGCACCTGGAAAAACTTTTCAAGGTTTATTTTCATTTATATACAAACACTTGATTACCAAATCAAAGATCAGACTCTTTTATTTGACTTTGGATTCTCCTCTTAAAATGTACTCTCATTTTCATTAGAATTGAGGTATTGAAAAGAACCTGTTTGGTCTGGTTTCAGTCCTTAGGTATGGTGGGTTAAGTTGTAAAAAAAAAAACAAAACCCTAATTCTTAAATTTAAACAAAAGCATTAAAAACTGCAGGCTTTTTACTAACTCACATAAGTTTGTTTTAGCAGTAGTCTGTTTTATGACTCATAGAGACATTGTATACCTAAAAAAGAAAGCGACTGTGTAGCAAATCATATTAAGTGAGCAGTGTGTTGACTAAACCAGTTGGGTTAGTTATACTTTCTCTCCCTTTTCATTTTAGCCAGTCGCCTGGGGTTATATTCCAAAACTTCGCAGTCAGTCTCAGGAGAAGAAATAGATGCGATGGACGTCCAGCAGCTTTCACAAATCGTACCAAAGGTGGGCTGAGACGAAGCCTTCAGATGGGAAGGCAGGCCTTCCTCTGGGTGTTACCGTTGCTACCATCTTAATGAAGCTGTGAGAATAGCTGGGACGTCACCACCAAATTTGTTGCTCTAAATCTTGAAGTGCTGTCTTACCTTTGATAACAGTCTTGTCGTTGAGCATGTGTGATGTGATCAGTACAGATTCGTTAACTTCAGCAAGGACAGGTCTGCTCTGAGGAAGGTACTATGACAATTCGCAATGGCTGTGTTGTGTTTACAAAGCACAGAGCAAAGAGAGACCCAGTGCTGAGTCCTGTTCCTCCTGCTGGGTGTGCACCGCCCACTCTCTAGCTTTTAATGGCGTTTGGATTGTTGCAGTTTTTGGCAGTTATGGATAAAGTTAGTGCAAACATTTGGGTGCTGGTTTTTATATAAAAATGAATTTTCATTTCTTTTGGTTAAATACAAAAAACTGCTGGGTTACATGGTTAATGTATGTTTAACTGTGTAACAAACCATGGGGTTGTTTTATAAGGTGCCTTTCTCATTTTCCTTTCCCACCAGCAGTGTCTGAAAGTTCTAACTGCTCAGCGTTCTCACCAGCTGGGAAGGTTGTCTTCTCCTGACTCTCCATTCTGATGGATATAGAGTGGTGTCTTATTGAGGCTTTAATTTGTATTTCTCTTACAAATTACAGTACAACAAGTATTATGTGCTTACCTGCCACCCACATTTTTAGTGAGCTATCTGCCCTCTTTTTAAAAAAAAAAAAATTATTTTCTTGAATTTTTGACTTTATATATTACAGAGTCAAGTTCTTAATTGGTTATTTGACTGAAAACAGTTTTTCCAACTCTGGCTTCTCTTTTTATTCTGTTTACATTATTTTTTCAAAGAGCTTGAATTTTAAATTTTGGTGCGGTCCAGTTTCTCACTTTTCTCTTTTCATAGGTTTTTTTCTTTGATATCTAACAACTCTTTTCCTGTTCTAAGATCACTATGATTTTTTTCTCCTGTTTTCTTCTGCAAGTCTTACAAGTTTAGGCTTTCTACCTAAACTTTTTTTTTAATCATGTTATCATTACAGTCTCTGATCTAATTTTTAATTAATTTTTGTGTATGTTGTGAGAAATGGACTAAGGTTCATTGTTTTACATTGGATGTTCAAACACTCTTTGTTGAAAGGACTCCTTTTTTCATTGAAATGCCTTTTTACATTTGAGTAGAGTCATTTTCTAATGAATTATAGGGGAAAAAGGCAGCTCCTGTCTCATAAAACAGCGATTTCTTTAAAGTGAAGCTCCCTGGTATGGCATTATTTTTATTTTTAAAGATTTATTTATTTATATCATAGCTGGGGTACAGGCCAGAGTTGTGGGAGGTGGGAGGATTCACCAGAGACAGAGTGGGGAGTGGAACAGGCAGATGGACCGAAATACACTGCTGGGGGGAGCAGCGGGCTAGGCAGATGAGGTATGCTCAGCACCATGTGGGTCCCCTCCCTGGCCAGGCATCGAACTCACGCTATTGTGCAGAGGATGCTTCACAGTGGCGCTCAATCCGCTGCACCACCAGGGAGGCCCTGGTATGGCATTATTTATTGTCTTGGTGTCCAAGTGGGGCCTTAAGTTGGAAGGGCCCCGTAAGCAGTGGGCAGCATCCTTGCATCCCATTGTTGGCAGTTCAGCTTTCTTGTCTTTGTTACTTGACTGTTTACGTGGTGGTGGTCTCTCTCCTTTAACCTGAGTGCGCTGAACTGGGGTCATGAATTTTGTCTTCATGACAACTGGGAGCAGTGTGGATGTTTGTTTTGTTTGGATTGAGAGGGGAAGGTGTTTCTGTATCTAGAAGGTACCCTGTGTATCTGTCCTGCCTGATAGTTCCTTCCTGACATTCATTTCCCAAGGAATGACTCCTTGTTAGGTTCCCTGGGGGGCATTGGGACAGTGTATAATACTAAACATGTGTGAAGTCTGTAGTTAATTAAACATTTTCCCATTAGAACTTCATTCATATTCCAGAGATGTGAGCAAGTAGTGAAACTGAGAGATTTAAAATTTCATTTTATTTGCTTTCTTCAGCTCACTCTCAGGCTTGCTGATAAAAATGCTAATGAACTCTAAAAAGACTACGTAAAAGTAGTTAGAGTAGAAGGAAACAAATTACAAATTACATCATTAGTCTGCACAAATTACACCATTGGTCTTTTCCAAATAAGAGTTTTTATGCATTTATTATGGCAGATACTTTGATGCTATTACACATGGTTAAACCAATATAAAATCTTAGTCTTGTTGTAACAGGGTAGTCCCTAAGAAGAAAGAAAGTTCCAGGATCCTGGTTCTGCCCTAAGTAGGGTGTAGCTGACCTGGGATAAAAAAAAAATGCTGAAAAAAGGAAATAAAAAAGCAAAAGGAAAGGAAGAAAAAGGGAGCAGGATGGAGAGCAGCAAGGAGACGTGGAGGAGGCACGGGGAGCAGAGGGACACGTGAAGAAACTGCGCTTGCTTCTTAGTCTTGGACTGGTTAGAACAGATGTGGGTGAGAGCTCTGTGGGAGCTTAATAATGGCAGCTTTCATCTTAATTCTAATTTTGCTCTTTTCCTCCCGGATTTATCTAACTCTATCTGACCCTTTTCTGTGGGTCTCCACTAAGAAGTCCTTTAGATTTGTGGCAGGTTTTTAAGCCTTGCTTTGGGCCAATCCTATTTGGCTGGACTTTTACCCTCAAAGAAATAAATAACTTTGAATGCTTAACTTAGTAACTATAATCTTCACTTTTTTCTGTATTATTCCTTAATTAAAGTTCCTTTCCATTAAAGGCCTTATATGTTTGTCTTAATGCAGCAAATGGCAGAACCCATTTTAAAAAATCAGTTTTAAGGGTTTTGGGGTGCCCCTCTCCCCGCCCTGTAACATTGTGAGAAACTCCTTGAATTGCTAAGTCCTCCATCTCTAAGGACGAGCTTTTATTTATTCATATATAAATTAAATTAAATTTATTCATATAAATTCATATATATTATATATTAAATTATATATTTTATATATTAGGAATATATATTATTATATATTAGGAATATATTATATATAATATATTATATATTCATTAAAATATATAATCTATTCATTAAATTCATATATATTTATATTCATATAAATATATATATTTATATATATTTGACATCGGTTGTGGTCCCATTTCACACCACCATTGCACCAGTGCACCACCACCTCAGTCCCTTGTGTTCTTTCTGCCCTCATCCCATTCCCTCCCCCACCATACAGTGTCTCTAATTTGTCCTTGTCTTTTTGTTTTTGTTGTGTTGTGGTGGTTTTTTTTTCATTGTTATTCTTTGCCTTGCTCCCTTATTTGGTTCCCTTATATTCCTCCTAAAAGTGAAACCATCTGATATTTTTCTTTTGCCTTCTGACTTAACATAATCCCGTCTAATTTAAGGGGGAACTTTATAAATACCAGGGTTTCCTCCCTGGTATTTCATGTCTTTTGAATACCTAAGTCTTTTCTCTTATTAATTAATTTTTTGGGCTTAGCTGGACCTTTCTGCCCTTCTTTGTCTTTTTCCAGATTTTGTGTTGTTTCGTGTAATTCTTTTACAGTCAGCATTTCCACTTTATTTTATTATCCTTTTACTTCAGATCAGTTTGGATAGCCCTTCTTAATATCAAAAGCAAAACAAAACTTTTCTTCTAAATTACTTGGCCACTGAGGTTTTCCCAAATGTACTAACACCATATAAATTCTCATTAACTGTTGCTCAAATCTCCTGACATTGCTCTGTCCTTTAGATCTAGAGTACTAAGTCAAAATTACAGACTACTATAGAAACTGATTGTGTGTAATTATTTATCGAATCCATCTAGGAGTTCTTTGTATTTTCTGTTTATGATTTCTCCTTGTGTAGTCTGTATTTCCCAAGGATAAGGTGGGGGTGGGGTGCGTCCTCTTTGGTCTCATAGCAGCACGCCTATGTGTGTTTCAAACACAGTTTGTGTGCTGTTTAATTTTTGATAGGTTATAAATACTTTGCCTATTGTCTTATATGCATAAATTATTTCTTTATCTGTTTGGAAGATTTGGGGGAAGTTTGCTGGTTATTTTAATGACAGGAGCAGTTTTGTTCATTAACTTCCCCTTTAACATTTTCCTGCTTTCTTTTATGATTTCCTTCTGCACCTTGTTTGTTAATATTATTCAAAAGAACCATGAGTGCTGACCACAAATATGACACTGAAAAGAAGCACCCTTTAGAAGGAGTGAAAATTCTTATGCAGGTTCTGCTTTCCCTTACCCCTTCACATTTTTACCATTCCCTCTCTCCTTATACTCCAAAGCTTCACCTCTTCCCCACTGTTACCCCTAACTTTTCCCTTTTTACTCTCAAGGGCCAGTGAGGTGATTGTATTGTGTACTGGTCTCTAATCAGTATATTCTCTTTTTTTGGTTAGAAAAACAGGCTTGAAGATCAAAAGATTATTAACAGAAAATTCAATTTTAGACTAGAGCTTTAATCCTAACTCTGCAATATAGTGATACAGTTTTAATTTTTAGGCCTTTTATATCTCATTTCTTCAGGCCATAATTTTTCATCCTCTAAATTTAAATATTTTTTCTCAACTGAAAAGATTGACCTGCTCGTGCTGGTGCTTTAAGACCAGCTTTTACTTTGCACTGTTAATATACCACGTGCAAAACACCACGTGTGTCTTCAGCTCTGCAGTGGGTGAGATGTGCTTAGGCTCAGAGTGGCGGCTCTTATTTCTGAACTGCCATCGAAAGCTTTGAAATGCTACATTCTTACATCAAGTAACAGGTGCATTGGATGCGTTTCAAGTAACTTGTTACTGTACAAAAGAAACATGCCTCTGTCTGAGAGTTGTCATCCTCACTGCTGTTGTCAGTGACAACCCGCAGTGACTATAAAGGAGCGGTTCACAGAATAAGCGGAACAAAGGCAAGATTCTGCTTTATGCAATCTGAGTATTTGTAATCAGTCTTTTATTTTTAAGTAGTCTGTAAATCTTCAACTTTTGCTAAATACTTGTACTTCATTGCTGTGTTCTACCTGATTAAGTTCTGCAGTGAAGTCAGGTTTTCACTTAAAAGTGACCAGTGTGCATTAAATATATATGTAACTTAGTCCTTTGAAAAGATAGATTTAAGACTCTGAATGGATTTTTAACTTTTGAAAAAGGGAGAGTATTTTATGAATATGAATTACATAATTTATCATATCAGGATGACCTAAGGGGTAGTCAGTAATGTGATGTTACAGTTAGACTGAGTCTTTTGCCTAAGAAAATAATCCTCTTTTGTTTGACTTTTATTATAATTCAGAGAGGACCTGGGAGCAAACTTTATGGTGATACTAAGTTATTCAGTCTTTTTACATTCATTTATATGTATTTATAGAGATACAGGGCAAAATCTGTCTTCTTGGCACTTATAGTCTAAGAGAAATACATGTGTATATATAAGTGTATATGTATATGTAAGGTATGTATATACATATAATGTTGACTAAGTGATGATACTGAAAAGGAGGGGAGATTTGATCAGGTGCATATAAATAAAACAAAGTTTGATGGGGTGGTTGACAGTTTTAATAGTAGGCCTAGGGAAGACCTCATTGAGAAGATACAATTTGACAGAAGGCACAGGCCATGTAATACCTAAAGAAAAACACCACCCATAGCATTCCCTCTGTCAAAGCCCCTTGCAGGACTTGGTAGAAAATAAAAGACTTGGATATTCTCTCTGAGGGGAGGGTGCAGTCATGGAGGGTTTTGAGCAGAGGACAGATGTGATCTGACTTCCATTTGAAGTTTTGCTCTAACTATAGTGTTGAAAACAGACTGCAGGAGGCAAGGGCTGAAATAAAAAAGTTTAAGTTTAGCTCTGTTAGCCCATGGCACTGGCATTTAGAGTAAGGTCGTTGAAATCTGGATCTATTTGAGGATGGAGACAACAGAATTTGCTGTTAAACTTCTGTGAGACATGAGAGAAAAGGATGGCTTTTAAAATTTAGAGCCTGAGCAGCTGCAAGGATATATTTGCCTTTAACAGGATAAGTCTTTTTTTTTTTTTTTAAATGATAGGGGTGCTTGGGATAAGTGTGAGATGAGAATCCAAGAGAAAAAGGACCTCTGTGGTGGTGTAGGGGCTCAGTGCTGTCACTGCTATGGCTCGAGTTCGATCCCTGGCAGGGAGGTGACCCACACATGGCACAGCAGACCTCTTCTGTCTCTCCTGCTTCTCCCCGGAGCAGTGTGTTTCAGTAGATCCACCTGTTTTGCCTCCCACTCTGTCTCTGGCGAATCCTCTTGTACTCTGGCCCCCCCACCTCTGGCCTATACTCCACTTCTACGCAAAAAAAAATGTCTTTTTAAAAAGTCCAAGAGGAAAAGTAGAACAGGTTGGTAGATTAGTTTCATCAATCTGGATTTTATCAGGGATGTCTAGGCTAGAGAGAAAAGTGCATATAAATAAAATTTATAACACATGCTGAGATCACCTGAGAAACCGTAAGGGATTCTTAGACCTCTTATGGAGAAAAGCCTAAGAACTGAGAAAAGCAGACTAGAGGTAGGCCTGGAGGAACCTGCTTAAGAACAACAGCCCAAAAGTTAGGAAGAAGACCAGGAGACTATAGGGTGTTCCTGGGCACCAAGAGGAGGTTTTGGGGGAGGTGGGACTGATACTGTGCTAGGGTGCTACTGAGACCTAAGTGAGTCATACAGGAAGTGGTCACTGGCACTTCCAATATAGGAGGTCTCTGTACCCTCAAAATAGAGATTTTGATGTAGTGATGTGCTGGAGTCCAGCTCTGGTGAATAGGGTTGAGGAGAGGTGCTGAGTGAACCAAGAAATAAATGACAGACACAAAATAGTTTAAGAAAAGCGGGCCCCAGGGCATGCAAGGCCTTTCACTTTGAGCTCAGCATCTGGAGTGTCAGACATAGCTCATATTTATTGAGAAAAACTGCTCCCTGCCCCGGTTGGTTACAAGACAGACGTTGGTTTGTTCTTTTATTTTTTAGTATTCAGCATTATTATGGCACAAATTCACTGTCAAGGTTTTGCACTGTCAGGCTGTACTGCCCTCCCTCCTAATCTGCTTGGCTCCCAGGCAGTGGTTTCACTGGCGCAAGAAAGAATATCCTGATCTGTGCACGGGCCCATCTTCCAGCGCACGCTCGTCAGTTTTTTAGCCATGACCAGTATTCCGGCCATGACCCGGGTATTTTCCTTGTCTCAGCTCTCTGTGCCTTCAGAGTCTCTTAACAGTGATGGGAGAAACAATCTGATTGGGGTGCATGAGGAGACTGATGCAAGAGGCTTGGCTTTCTCTGTCCCTGAAACATTTTATGAAATAAAGTTATTTTAAGAGTTTAATTGAACATAATACTTAGATTGTGTATGTGGTACCTTTTGTAAAGTTTGAAATGACTTTATCAAAGAATGTCTTAAACTTATGACATGTAGTTACATTTGATCTGTGTAGCAAATTAAACACAGTTTAAATTGATGACTTAAAAATTGTTCTCAGTTGTGTCTGGGTTATTCTAATCTTTCTTAATATGAAGATTTTTAGTGTATCCTGTATTTTAACAGGTTGCAGTATTTTACAGAGCTAGTCCAAGACACAAGATGAAAATTATTAAGGTGAGTCTCTAAGAATCAAGATAGTTCTACCTTATTATGCAACATTAAGTACACAACTTTTGGCCTTTCATTATACTTGTGTGACTAGGAGCTTGGAAGTTGGAGGTGCTGGGAAGCAAATAAGTGGTATATTTTTGAGAGCCTACAGTTGCAGAACTTAGTTAGCATAGGAAGATGTAAAAAAAAATTATTGAAATACCTGCACCCTCCTTTAAACAATTGACGATGAAGAAGTAGGCCCTGAGGAAGTTGGTAGCCAATTCTTATATTATAGACAGATATATATAAAGTGGCCGACATAGTATCCATTAATTAATGGACTTAAGTTATTTGTCATCTTAGCCTGCCACCTAATTAGTTAAGAGTGTTCCAGCCTCAGCACTATTGACACTTGAACTGGCTAATTCTTCATTGCGAGAGCCTGTTTTATGATTTGTAGTGTGTTTAGTGGCAGCCGTGGCGTTCTGTCCCTTACCGTCTACATGCCAGTAGCATTCCCCACATCATGACAATAAAATAGATGAGCCCCTTGGAGACAAAAATTTTCCCTGAGAACCACTGGATAGTTAATTGATTGTAGACCGGACTTTAGACGTGCGGTTCTCACACACAGAAATATCTATAGCAACTTTTTTTGAGCTTTATCCTAAGGCCTGTATATATTGCAGCTTGTTGTAAACTGGGGGTCTTTATTATTTTCAATCTTAGCTGTGTGTTAAAAAAAAAAAGGAAAAAAAGGGAGGATTTGTTTGTCTTTTTATTTGTGTGGAAGCAACATTTTTATCAGGATTTCTCCCTCCTGGACTCTAGTCTCTGCAGAAGACTGGATCAGTTGTGGCCATGACAGGGGATGGAGTGAATGATGCAGTTGCTCTGAAGGCAGCAGACATTGGAGTCGCAATGGGCCAGACTGGCACAGATGTTTGCAAAGAGGCAGCAGACATGATCTTGGTAGATGATGATTTCCAGACCATAATGTAAGTTTTGTTTCAGTGAGTATGCATCTTAGAATCGTACCTCTTCTTTTCCCATACCCCACTCCAGATGATTCAACTGGCAAAGAACTGGCAGTTTTTAAACATTGGCCAAACTAAACTGTTTACTAGCTTAATTTTATTTTATGTCCTAGTGTATAATTTTGAAGAAAATGATTTGTATGGAATGCAGAAGGCATAGTAAATGACAGGGCCATTGATCTATGAAACATTTACCAAGTAGTAGCCAAGTGTCACATATTCTGGGTACAGGTGTGTTCTGGGTACAGCCCTGCATCTGATGGGGCTTTTTATTCTAGTTCAGTTCAGGCTATATGAAATAGGCACGTCTCTGATATCTTCAGGACAAATTAACTTGGAGAGATAAAGAAGACCATTCTTTCAGTATCATAATGTGTAGTATTTCTTATCTCTTGTATTCAAAGACAATATATGATTTTAATGTTGAAATATCTTAAGAATTTTAGCATCATGCACAATGAAATAGGTAGGCTATAGCAGACTTCGCTTTAATTCCATCCTAGAAATGTCCTCATTTCTTTTTCTAATCCTGATTATGTGAAGATAATAAGGTTATTGAGACATGTGTTTTATCAGTTGGAAAGTTGTTTTCAAACTTAGCTCAACAGTTTTTAAGTGCAGATGTATCTTTATTTTTGTCTCAGTTTGTTTTTTTTTAAATTTCAGGTCTGCAATTGAAGAGGGTAAAGGCATTTATAATAACATTAAAAATTTTGTTAGATTCCAACTAAGCACGTAAGTTTGTAAGAAGTTTGTCATTATGGGTTTTACAGATAAATGAAAGTAGAATTTAAGGAGAATACTAGACGTTTCTAGGTACTTGTTTCTGAGGGTTGTTCATATATAAGTTTTCCAAAATAAAAATTAATTGTAGTCTGAAATTTAAAATGATGAGATTAGTTTCTAAATGTGTTGGCTATCTGTATCATTATCAACATATATAAACCCTTATAGATT
This sequence comes from Galemys pyrenaicus, assembly GCA_019455555.1. Classification (NCBI taxonomy): domain Eukaryota; kingdom Metazoa; phylum Chordata; class Mammalia; order Eulipotyphla; family Talpidae; genus Galemys; species Galemys pyrenaicus. Next base: position 1,598,476 of record JAGFMF010011681.1, on the reverse strand, counting down.
ATTTAATAGCTTCTAAACTTTCAAAAAAGGGGGTGTGAAATCTTAGTGTTTACTTTTAGTATCTTTTTCCAAAAGTAGAAAACAGACCAAAAACAGTTAACAAACTGTCCTTGAAATGGTTAGCTACTGTGTAGCAACAGCTACTCCAGACTCACTTTTTGAAACCTCCCTTTACTTACTGCTGTTCAAATACTGTTTAAGTATTACAGACTGGAAAGGTTTTAACACAGCTTCCAAATGTTCACATAAATGAAGCATAGATACTTAAAAACATGGCCTTTAAAAAAAATAGTAGTGAATTGAATTTATTAAATGCTCAAAAATTATAAAATTAGTAAGCATTCACTACGTGTTTTTTTTAATGATTCCTTTTTTTCAACAGGAGTATAGCAGCATTAACTCTAATCTCATTGGCTACATTAATGAACTTTCCTAATCCTCTCAATGCCATGCAGATTTTGTGGATCAATATTATTATGGATGGACCTCCAGCTCAAAGGTAAGCATTTTTTGATAGGTAAACTCAAAACAAGAAGGCGTGATAGTATGATCATTAAGTTTTGAGACTTCATTCATGAAACACATGGGAAATCTTTGCAGCAGCATGTATGTTACAGATTGTTTGGTGTGTGCTCTCTGTGTGTGCTCATTCATACATTATGGACCCGAACCTTTATACTGTTAAATGTAGAGCCTTGAATTGAAAACAGGGAATTGTACAAGGTCCTGACCTCAGGGAGTGTAAGTCTTTTGTTTCTAAGAATGGGATGTAATGAGAAAGCTGTGAGTCTGGTATTCAATTATTTAGGCAGTTTTTTTGATTTTAGAGATACTGGAAAAGGACCTGATAAAAATCTAAGAGTTCTCTTTTCATTTTTTTAGAAGATTTATTTATTTATGTATAACAAGAGCTGGGGTACAGGCCATAGGTGTAGAGGGTGAGGGTATTCACCAGAGACAGAGTAGGGAGCACAACAGGCAGGTTGACTTAAATATCCTGCTGAGGGGAGCAGTGGGCAAGACAGGAGAGGTCTGCTGCGCCATGTGGGTCCCTGGCCAGGTATCGAACTCGTGCTTCTGTGCTGCAGGTGCTTCATAGTGCGGGGCTTAACCGGTGCACCACCAGGGAGGCCTGAGTCCTCTTTAATAAGAGGGCCATATGTGTGGCTTCCCAACACAGTGATACATGTCAAGTGAACCTTGGCAACAAATAAGTTCAGTTGAAACTTCCTTGCATGGAAGATAATTCAAAGTTCAACTGATACTGATAGTGTATTTCAGGTTACATTTAAAATAAGTCAATGCAAATGAAATTGGATAGTTTCTTCTTCTTAAGTTTGACTGTCAGTCCACTGTGAAACTACTGAATAAGTAAAATAGAGTAAGGTAAACTCAGTAGTTGTTTTCTAGTGATCATAGCCAAGGTTTTCCTTGTGATTCAACATCTTGTTTCCCTGAAAAATCGTTTAGTTTCCTGAATAATCGAGTAATAAATCCAAATCTTCAATTTTAAAGTAATTCACTTTTCTTTTTGTTTTAAAGCCTTGGAGTAGAACCTGTGGATAAAGATGTTATTCGTAAACCTCCACGCAACTGGAAGGACAGCATTTTGACCAAAAACCTGATACTTAAAATACTTGTTTCATCAATAATCATTGTTTGTGGGACTTTGTTTGTCTTCTGGCGGGAGGTATATTTACTGGATAAATTGCTTTATTGGTGTGTGCTTTGGATGATGGGCTCTAGGTTATTTTGATATGTTACATGGGAGGTGAAAAGTTAGGGGAGCTCTTTGAGAAATATAGTAAGCTGTGTAAAAATAGTTTGATTTCAATATATAAGGATTAATAAAACTTCTATTAGAAAAATTCTGCAGAGAAGTATCAGATAAAATAAAAAGTAACAAATTTGGATAAAAGTTAGAAAATCTGTATTTAATAATATAGGCACTTTATGGTCATAAAAAGGGAAAACATGTTCATTTTACACTGAAGATGTTTCATCCTAATGAAACGAAAATAATAAGCTATTCAAAGTGTGTGGTATTTGTCCATTAAGTTCAGCCAATGAACTTAATTTCATTTGTTCCTCTTGCCAGCTACGAGACAATGTGATAACACCTCGAGACACTACAATGACCTTCACATGCTTTGTGTTTTTTGACATGTTCAACGCACTAAGTTCCAGATCCCAGGTATGGTTAGGTGACCTTAGCTGATTGATTCAATTGGGTAGAGCATTCTCTAATAGTAAGTAGGCAAGGATTATGGATTTTTAGCATTGACTGCTATTGTAATCGAGATTACTGCAATAGCCACCTCTAAATTTGTACCTACAGGCATGTCATTGTGGAAATGGGACAGTTGGAGAGATAGGCCTTACCTTTGACCAGAAAATTAAAGTAAATCACAAGTGTCATCACTTGATCTTTTTGTCCATTCTCTTAGTATCTGTAACTCTGTGATAGATTCAGGTTAACTTTTCCAAGCATAGGACACACCTCATGACTTCTATTTCGGTGGTATTAGTCTCACTTTAGAAAAAGAAACATAGAAGTATAAGCATAATTTGGTGCTTATGAATTTTTCCTATTACTTTCATCATTGTGTTTGAAGCTTATGGCAATTAAAGTTTGCTCTTCTTCCCCTGTTGTATCTTTAGATGTGACTGCTTTTCTTGATCTGAGTACTCTGTTAGAAAATGAAGTAGAATCTAGTGGTACTTTTCCAGAGCACATCCCTACAAGGTAGTTCCATATGAGACCAGACTATTCATTTCAATTTTAAAGCACCTTGTGAATTTTTAGCTATCTTACTATTTATCATGCTAGCATTTTCCAAGTACAGTAAAGTGAGAAATTTAGACTAATTTTTAAAGAAACAGTAGTATTTGGTTTTTGTTTTAAGAAAGTCACTTTTACTTTTTCACTATACACATAATCAGGTTATTATTCAAGAAAGAGTCTTAGATTATCTACCTTAAAGGACAATAATAATTTGGCAAGGTAATTATATACAAATAAAAGTTTTAGTGCTTTGGAATGCTAAGGTCATTTCTTTCTGTGTGGTTGTTTTGTTTTTATATAGCAAGGTTCTTTTTGAGTAAGCCCTTTCTTGATAAAGAGAAGCTGCTTTAAAATTTGTCCTGTTCCATTTGAGTTATTTTAGAATTGTAATTAAAAGAGATTTCATGGTGTTACTATTGTTAAATTTAATAATTTTATTAAAAATTGAAGGTGAATGTATTAATAATAAAGTTGTTTCAATGACCAAGGAGTAATAATTGAACTCTGCTTTGCCAACAGACCAAGTCTGTATTTGAGATTGGACTCTGCAGTAATAAAATGTTTTGCTACGCAGTTCTTGGATCCATCATGGGACAGTTATTAGTTATTTACTTTCCTCCACTTCAGAAAGTTTTTCAGACGGAGAGCCTAAGTATATTGGGTAAAGAAAATACTATCTTTATAACATATTTTATGTCAATTGTTGCAAGCATTTGCTTTTTTTCTAATGAAGATTTTCATTTAAAAAAATGAAATACGAAGAGGCTGGCTTGGTTTGGAAAAGGAATGTGGCACTCTTTATTTGGACAAGTTTAGGAATGTCACTTTCCTTACTCTAGTTTTTTTCTCTTATAAATTTTTTATAGATTATCAGTTGTCAAAATCCTGTTTGGTGACTTTGAACTATAGCTAATCAAACTTGTAGAGTAAGCTTATAGCTTTCCAGTTTTATATGAAGAGAAAATTACATTTAAACTCATTAAAAACTAAATTGTTCCTCTTTAAAACTACAATTTTGATAAAGTAATATTTCAAATTCTTACTGGCTAATCAGCTCATTCTAATTATATAAAATAATAATCTGACCCTCAAAGCAGAAAACTCTGTTAAGATCATGTAGAAGATAAACTGTATTCTTTCATATACTATGTGTATAGTTCAATGTATTCTGATACAGTATATTTAAAAATTAACCTTCCTGTGTGTGAGGAATGATGCATTTTTATGCTAATGCTACTACCTTTAATTCTTGAGTTTTTATTTTAAGTTAAAGTTTACCTGAAAGTTAAGCTAGTTTAATTTCAGTATTCTTTTTTTTTTTTTTTTTAAGATTTATTTGTTTATGCATACAAGCGCTGGGGTACAGGCCAGAGTCACGGGCGGTGAGAGGGTTCACCAGAGACAGAGCAGGGAGCAGAACAGGCAGACTGACTGAAACACACTGCTGAGGGGAGTAGCGGGTGAGGCAGGAGAGGTCTGCTGCGCCATGTGGGCCCCTCCCTGACCGGGGATCGAACTCGCAGCGGATGCTTCACAGTGCTGCCCTCAACCCACTGTATCACCAGGGAGGCCCTAATTTCAGTATTCTAATGTTCATATTAACATTCCTGGCTCTTTAAAAAAAACGGAGTTTAAAGGTCACAGCTATAATTTTTCAGGCAGTAAATATGAATGGGTTAGTGTGCATACTGTTGCAAAGATGGCAAAATACTTCAAATGGACTAGATTCAGATTTCCAAGTAGTCTTCAGATAGGCATTTTCAGTCAGATTATTTGCCGTGTGTTAAAATGATTCTGTGATCTATGAAATAGAAAACTTCTCTTGGTTGCATTGCTGTTAAGGTTATGGTGCAGAGAAGTAGTCAGGGGACTTGGGTGCTGTTGTCTGGGTCATGCCCCTCCTCACCAGGTGGCTCAGGTTAGGTGGTGACTTAATACCACCTAACCGAGCCATACTTTAATTTTTAACCTGAGTCAGATTGTATCTAGTGGGATGGTTGTGAAATGGTGTACTTAAAAGCTGTAGTAGAATGTTAGATATATATAAACTGTTAAGATGTGCAAATGTAAGCTTGAAAGAATTGTAAGACAAACTTACTTTCTCTTGCAGATCTGCTATTTCTTTTGGGCCTCACTTCGTCGGTGTGCGTGGTGTCAGAAATTATAAAGAAGGTTGAAAGGAGCAGGGAAAATATCCAGAAGCATGTTAGTTCGACATCATCGTCTTTTCTTGAAGTATGATGCATATTGCATTCTTTTATTTGCAAACTAGGAATTGCAGTCTGAGGATCATTTAGAAGGGCAAATTCAAGAGGATAATGAAGATTTGAGAACCTTTAAGCTTTTCATTGACTAAAAATGAGTGTTAATGTTAAAGACTTGATTTGAGACTTTAACCTACTGGCAGTCCCAAACAAAATTATGCAACTTTGATAACATATTCTTTGATTTAAGTTGGCTTTTGCGATGGAGTGGAACTTTTTAAAGTTATAGGAGCAGTTACTTAATTACAAAAAAGGCAAAACCTGAACCACCTTCTGCACTTAAAGAGGTCTAACAGTACAAATATACTATCTTCTTAGATATAAATATTTTTTTTTAATTTTTAAATATTGTACTATTTATGGTGGTGGGGCTTTCTTACAGATACTCAAATAAATCCAGTCATTACAAAGGCATTCTATTATTTGGTTTAGAAGTTGATTCCCAGGAGTGCCATATTTCAGCTACTGTATTTCTTTTTCCTACAATGTAAGCAGCTCAGATAACTTTGTGTTACCATTTTTGTGTCTCAAGGGTTTTTTTGCACAGGATGTGACCACTGTCAGATCACTATTCTTTTCTTTCTTTTTGTGATTGAAAAGGCCTCTACTGCAATTTGAAGTAAATGTTTGCTTTTCTTAGTAAGTATAAATGATTGCCTTTTTTTTTTTTTCTTCTTTCTAAGGTATGAGTCCTGGTCTAGCAGAATTAATGCAAGGTTGTCAAGTGGCATTCCAGTTAGGATAGCAGTGCCTGTAATTAATGTGGCCATAGAGAGAAAAATATTTAAGAATGATTGCACTGAAATTTGTAACACTTTTAACATGTTTTACCATCCCTTTTTTGAGTTAAATATAAATGCATATCTTGTCAAATACTACCATATCCTAAATACAATTCCAAGTACGTCATCTGAATAACTGATTTTTATTACTTTATATGTCTCTTTTTTATGTGTTTCTAAACATCATTCTTAGAGTGATATACTGAAAGAATAAAATTCCCAGCCCAAGCAGATGGTTTATGAACCAGGTGTCTGTGGAAGAATCTGTGCTGGCTTTGCTTGTCATGTGTGGGCCTGCTTCGGACGCAGCACCTCCCGGGTCCCTCCTCTCCTACCTGCAACACGTGTTCTCTGCCTTCCTGTTACACTGCTAGAGAAATTAATGGACTTGTTCTGTGTAATGCCATCATTTTTATAAAAATGTGAGAAGGTGTAGGTAATTTATTTTGAATGTGTGACAGATTTAGACTAGAAATTCAAAGTTAGAAATCCATTTTCTTGTTGAATATTTCTCTCTGAAATAGACACAGGTCTCAGTTTTGTTTTTTAAAAACAGCTTTAAATCTTCTTGAGGTGAATGGGGTTTGTATTTTATAATTTGCCATTTTTTTAAAACTGTCAGGATAGACTACTCTCCAGTTTTTATCAATATTAAACTACCAGTACAAGAACTAATCTGTTGTTACTTATAACAGGGAAAATATCTGTCTGAGTCCTTATTACTGAAAGTTAGGTGTATGAGGAGCTGAGATGTCTGTGGTGTATTTGACTTGACTTTGAGAGGCTGTCTTAGTCAGAGGGACTTTGTCATTAGATGGAACGTGACACAAAGTCATTTTAGTGACTGTCTCATACCTAAATTTTGTGATTTTTCTTCTCTGTTACAGATAGATACCTGAAATGCGTATTAGTGCATGTCAATCTCCTGGTTTGCATTTTAGTTTCAGGGTATGATTCCTGTGAAATAAATGTGTCTGTCCTTTCTTCAATTTCTGAACCAAAAAAAATTCTTTTAATATGTTGCTGACCATCCAGTTGGGACTGTTAACGTTAAGATTATCCATGTTGAAAATACATAAATGAGACAGTACTCAGGGTACACAGAGTTTGTGGTTTAAAAATAAGAACAGATATATACTTCAACTACATCCAGGTTTCAGTTTTTCATAGCATATTAACAAACTAATTATTTGTATCTGTCGTCCTTAGTAGATTACCCAAATAAGCATGGGAATGAATTTAAATGTGCTGCTATTGGAATTTTAACATTTACTTCGCTTCCTAATCTAGGGCTTGCTAGAGCCAACTCCATAATTTCCTTTGAGTTTTTTGTGTTAGACTGCTTCATGAAGTTATTTGGCCCCAAATAAGAAGGGGACTTAAAATCAATTCTCCAGTTAGGTAGATTAGATAATTCTCAAATGATTAATACTACTTTCAAAGAAATAGGGCTTAGTGTCTTCTCTCACATTTGTAGTGAGCGTTGCATGAAATAGTAGAAATGAGAAACCTAAAAAACCTCCTTTCTCAAGCTGTAGGTTTCAGTTAACAACAGTTTTGTACTCTTTCCTGCCTGTGCAAGGTACAGTGGAATTTACTTGGTAGTCATTATGAAATAATTTTGTTTTGATCTCTTTCATATAGGATATAATTAAAGTGAGTATTGGCTATAGTTAAAATAGTTTTTCACTGGAATGAATTGGTGGCAAAAAGTAATTATCACATCTAAGAACCTTAAGTTTACCTTTTCTGCCTGTGTCATTTGACAGTTGATGTACATTTTACTTCTACACATGACTCACCCAAAAACTTAGATGGATAAATTATCTTTCAGTAAATTGTTATTTAGTAACTGGAAGGTGCTAAAACTACAAAGATAATGATATTCCTGCCCATTAAGAGCTCACAGACAGGACTAGTAGGGGATGTGAGTGGTCTTTGCTCATTATGTTAAAAGTATACATGCATTAAAAGGAACCCGCAGACATTGTACTAGAAGAGTCCCTTGACACTGGCATTTGGAATTCTTTGAAGTATCTTTTTTAAACTATGCTGTAATTCGAATAGTAGCTGATTTGAATATTAAGATGAGTCTGAATAAATGTTAATCCTTACTGGTATGTGTCTGGACCACATTATCCAGATGATTAAACTGCCTTGAACTCAGTCAGTACTTGGTACAACTATTGAGTTACTATTGGACAATCTTGTTTTGGGTTTTGGTTTTCAGAATGCAGCTGTAAGTTTGGTCATAAACTTCTTTGATTTTCTTTTTTAGGAAGCATGAGAAAATTCAATATAAGTGTTTTTTTGATAAACCTAGATAGAAATTTTGTGTAATCTTTTTTCACTCAAAAAAAAAAAGTGTTGGGGCCTCCCTAGTGGTGCAGTGGGTTAAGCAATGCATTATGAAGCAAACCTCAGCCACTTGAGCACGAGTTCAATCCCTGCCACCAAGAGAGGGGACCCACATGGTGTGGCAGACCTCTTCTGCCTTGCCCACCGCTCCCCTCAGCAGTTTGTTTCAGTCGATCTGCCTATTCTCCTTCCTACTCTGTCTCTGGTGAATCTTCTCTCAAACACAGTCCCTCTGCCTCCCACACACACCTCTGGCCTGTACCCCAGTGCTTGTATGCATAAATAAATCTTTAAAAAAAAAGTTAGGTGGGCCTCCCCTAATGGCGCAGTGGGTTAAGCAACACACTACGACGCAAACCACAACCACTACAGCACGAGTTTGATCCCTGCTGCCAGCTGGGGGGGCGGGGGGTGACCCACATGGCATGGCAGACCTCTCCTCCCTCGCCCGCTGCTCCCCCCAGCAGTGTATTTAAGTCAGATATTCTTGTTCTGTTCCCTTCTCTGTCTCTGGTGGATCCTTTCTCCCCCCGCACTTCCGGCCTGTATCACAGTTCTTATATCAATTAAAAAAAAAAATCTTTAAAAAAAAAGTTAGGTGTTGAAATTTGAGGAGGAAAGTGAAAAATACTTGAGCTATTAGTTTGGTTCTTTTAAATGGTTTTGCAGGTTTTTTAAAAAGATTGATTTATTTAGGCATATAAGAGCTGGGGTGCGGGCCAGAGGTATGGGGATTGTGAGGAGTCACCAGAGACAGAGTGGGGAGGAGAACAGGCAGATGGACTGAAATACTGCTGAGGGGAGCAGTGTGGGTCCCCTCCCTGGCTAGGGATTGAACTCATGCTGCAGTGGCTGCCCATAGCGTAATAGAGCTGAGACTTAACCTCGTGCCACCATATTTTCTAATTTAAACCTGCCTGTTTATCAGTTGTTGGCCTTTTGGCTAAGATCGAGTGTAAACCTGCCAGTTTCCCCGTGTATGCAGAATGGGATGTAGTCTCTGCCTGTGTGTGTCGCTGCTCCAGGCAGACGTGTGTCCTGAGCAGATCACTACACACCTGGCCTTGCCATTCCTATCACTTTTTGCCTCAGTCTAGTCAAACTGACGAATACATTGGCAAAAGCTTGCATTTCTGTGGTGGCTTCATGGCTATCAGTCTTTCATAGCTATATCAAGGTTGCCCCATGACCATAATTTCTTCAGGAAAAATGGCACTGTTCTGCTTACCAAGAATTACAAATCCTCTGATTAGCATCCTTTGTCTCAGAGGTATGCCTGAAATTGAGCAAGTTGTTGTATATGAGTCTTACGGTATTTGTGGATTTCCAACTTTTTGAACTCAGGAAAAATGTACTTTTTAAATACAGTTTTTAAAAAACCCACCCATTCAACTATAGTAAAAGCAATTTTCTAGGAAGTACACCATAGCGCCTGTTACTTGAGAAGTGACAATTTGGTGCCATCTTGTGGTCATAGACAGTACTGCAGTGCTCTGATCATTTCTTGTTTTCCATCAGATCTGCACCTTTAAAGCATGATATGAAGAAGCTTGGTTTGTGACTCTTACAGAATAACTTTGGAGCAATAAAATAGGCCTTTCCCAGTAGGCAACTACAGAAACGGTAGAAAATGTGTGCTTGATTGGACAGACTGACAAACTTTACATTTAAGCTTTATTAGATCAATTTTTGGGAGAGATAAATGAATATATTTTCAATTCCTTCCTCATACTCATATGGTTGCATAATAGGATTGCATTAGAATTTATAAGTGTCTGTATGGATCAGGACTGGATGTAGAGCTGTATATAGCTCATATATATAGGTAGGCCGATGAAGGTTGCACCTGTACTGAACGTGTACAGACCCCTTTATTCTTGTCATTTCCTCACAAACAACACATTGTAACAACTGTTGAGACAGTATTAGATTTTATCAGTAAGCTAGAGAGGATTTAAGGAATCTGATGCCATTTCATGTAAGCGACCTGGGGTATTTGTGGACTTTGGTCTCCACCATGCTGTGGTGTCCTGGAGCCAATCCCCACGGACCGTGAGGGAGGCTGTACTTGCCTAACTCATCCATGTTGAGTCATGTGGGGGTTGACCCATGATCACCTATATACCAAGTCCATCTGCTACTGGTTTGCGAATAAAGATCTTTTGTTACACAGCTGTGCATTCATTTTCACAGTGTTTTATCACTATTTCCTCTTGGTCTTAGCTACCAGTAAGCGCTGGCTAAAGCAGGGAGGTGAACTTCTTTCTCCGGTCTTGGGATTGACCAGGAGATTCTTTTTACATGTGGCTTGTGGCTCGTAGTGTGCCCACTGGCCACATGTGTAAGGAGCAGCAGCCATGGAGCTCCGGAAACCTTGCTAAGGAAGATGCTGGGTTTGGCCTCCTTGTGGTTACTGGGGAGAGCCAGGTCATAATCCTGACAATTGCAAGAGGAAATTCTCCCGAAGTGGCAATGTCTGCTCTTCATTTTTCCTACCTTTAAAGGTATTCAGGCCTCTCGCTCTCGCTTTTTTTTGGTTGGTTTGTGGAAATTCTCTATTTGTTTGCTCTTTCAATATGTTTACTTAAGTTGGGTTTTAAAAAAAAAAAACCCGAAAAATTTCGTGATGACAAGAAAAAGAAGCAGAAGGGACACATATAGGATCGTTCTTCTGGTCTTTTTCACGTTTCTGGGCTTGAGCTTGGCTGCCTCTTCGTATTCTCTTTCCAGTGCGACAGCCGGACACTTTTGCTGACGTTGCTTTGTTCTCAGTCTTGCCCTTCTTCTCGGCTTCGTCATGTATGGTAGTGTTGACGCCCTTTGCTTCTGCACAGTTCTGCTTGTAAGCTTGGGCCCGCTGCTGATTTCAGGGAGCCTGTTGTTCCTGCTCAGCAGTCTCCCTTCTTCCCAGATCTCTTGCTTTGCCCTTGGTTTTCATGTGTGGGTGTAATGAGGGCTCTCATTTAATGCGTGTTAATGTTGTGCACTGTGGTAAGTAGCATGGAAGTACATTGTTTCATCTTTACTCAATTATTTGAACTATTTGGAGCCTTGCTGTATAGCTAGGGTAACTAAGTATAAGTCATTGATTGTTTAATGCACAGAGGAAGAAAAGATAATCCTAAAACCTTTCTAGGTGTAAAGGTCTTCTAAGTTTGTAATTTTTTTTAGAGATGTATTTATTTATGCCTACAAGCACTGGGGTACAGGCCAGAGATGCGGGGGGATGAGAAGATCTACCGGGGACAGTGGGGAGCAGAACAGGCAGATGGATGGAAATACACTACTGAGGGGAGCAGCAGGCGAGGCAGGAGAGGTCTGCTGTGCCGGGTGGGTCCCCTCTGTGGTTGGCAGCAGGGATCGAACTTGTGCTACAGCGGCTGCGTTTTGCTTCATAGTGTGTAGCTTAACCCACTGCGCCACCAGGGAGACCCTAAGTTTGTTAATTTGAATTAGAGTTTCAACTTCAAATACCAAAATTAATTTGAATTATTTTTCTTATGATCAGAGCACATGAAAGCACTTGAGTTTATAGTATACAGCTATTAAACTGTCCTAGCCCACGTATTTCAAAGAGTTCATACAGATACAGTTCATGTATAATTTTATCACAACTAAATACAAAACAGGATTATATTATAGTGTTTTTATCTCTTCAGCTTTACTCCTAAAATTTATTCATCTTTACTGCCCAGCATTGCTTTTGTTATTTAAACTGCTAACTAAAGATTTACATTTCCAAACCTCAGGTGAGATTTCATTAGCTAGAACTAAATCAGATAAACCTAGAGACAATTGAAAATAGAGGGAAACGTGGCCTCCCTGGTGGCACAGCATGCATACTGTGAAGCATCCGTGGCAAAGTAGTGCGAGTTCGATCCCCAGCCAGGGAGGAGACCCACATGGCGCAGCAGACCTCTCCTGCCTTGCCCACTGCTCCTCTCAGCAGTGTATTTCAGTTGATCTTCCAGTTATGCTCCCCACCCTGTGGTGAATCCTCTCACCTCCTACACTCTGGCCTGTACCCCAGTTCTTGCATGCATACATAAATAAACCTTTAAAGAAAAGTGAGTTAAAAAAAAGAAAAATAAACCTTTAAAGAAAAGTGAGTTAAAAAAAAGAAAATAGGGCCTTCCTGGTGGCACAGCGGGTTGATCGCCACACTGTGAAGCATCCGCTGCATAGCAGTGCGAGTTGATCCCTGGCCAGTGAGGGGACCCACATGGCACAGCAGACCTCCTGCCTCGCCGCAGCTCCCCTCAGCAGTGTATTTCAGTCCATCTGCCTGTTCTGCTCCCCACTCTGTCTCTGGTGAATCCTCTCACCTCCCGCAACTCTGGCTTGTACCCCAGCTCGTGTATGCATAAAAATAAAATAAAAATCTTAAAAAAAAAGAAAATAGAGGGAAACATTAGATCTGGAATGTGGGACATACAATAATTTGCTTTACAAAGGTGTTCCCATTGTCTTCAGCACCTCATTTGAATTCTATCCCTGTGTCAAAGTCAAGTCAGCAGTTAGGCCTGAGACTCTGATGCATCCTCTCCTCATCTTGGTACCTACCTTTTTACTGTTGCAGCATTCAATCTGCATTTTGGCATTTTGCACCTGACAGACTGCTTTTATAAAATGTTCTCTTGTGATTTCACAATTTATATAATTACAAGTAAAATGAAGGACAAACTATACTTTGAGATCTTGCCCAAGTATATTCATTCCACTTGCTTTTTTAAGTTCTTTATTTGGAACTGCCCAGCACAGTCACAATTCTGTTTGTGCTTTTAATTTTTGCAGCTCTAGTATGTTCCACGCTGTGCCTTTCAAAGTCTCCTGACCGCTGAATGAGTGAGTGCAGCTGCAGACAGTAATGGTTTTAAGCGCCTACACTTAAGAGACTTTTGGCTTAATGAAAAGGACACAAGAAGTACAGACATGCTTAAAATGTGTTTAAGAAACAAGTCTCTCAAATCAGGTTGTGTTTATTAAAAGCAGAATACAGAGCGCCCTGGAATTCAAAGATTATTGCAACGTTTAGCCCCATTAGTTCTAAAGGAAAAAGTTAACTTCAAGGGAAGTAACAAGAACTTTAAGTAAGAATTGTACATCTGGTTGCCGACTGAGTTTATTCAAGCTTTGTGACCTCAGTATGATCTTCTGGGTTATCAACCATTAATACCCCAAATCGATTACTCTCTTCATGCCAATTCCTAGTGTCTGAGGTGGTTCCCACTCTGTTCTTTGCCTGGCTGGTCCCTTGTTTCTTCTGCTTTTTTTTCCTGGAACTTGATTTGCCCTTCGGAAGGAGCAGTTCGGCAGGGGCGTGTGCCTTCGTGGCACTGAACAGCTGTTGATACAGGTGCTGAGCCTCAGGACACTTGCTCAGGAGACTCTCTACCGATGCTGATGCCAGCAACTGTCGGCACAGTCCGTGCACCAGGCTTCCACTGTACAGTCTGCTCAGTGGAAGAGAAGGGTGGTGGTAAAGACGGGGTTCAGTCATTAACAGGACCTCACAAACACTGAGGGGTTTTCTTGCTTCCATAAGCTTACTATTAAAACTACTTAAGAATAATCTGTTCAATTGAGGGAGGAACTGTATTGCTACTACAAAGATTTCTTCTTTTGTTGTGGTATTTTAAAACTTTTTATTGACAAACTAAATGATGCTTGCTGGTTCTTAAAATAATCAGAGATGAGCAAGATCCTTAATTCTTCAAAGAAAAGGAATGAAAAGTAAGTTTGATGAACCAAACAGGCAGTTTGTTGACATAAGAGAACATTTAGTGGCTTCATTTGCAAAGTCATTCCCTTGCACTAAAAACCTGCTTCAAATAGGGTGGAATTAACCAAGTCAATTTCATATATAACTTAACTGGCAGAGGGCTATAGTGATGAACTGGAACCATGACTCAGTGTCAAGTCATCATGGGCAAGGCTGTGATGCAAGTACAACCCTGATGAATCACAAGAGAACTGTCTGGTCTTGTTTTTCCTGTTGAAAGGGGCTCTGTGCTCGCTGAATGCTACACAACGGAGCTACAGCATTGAATAGGTAACTGCCCTCATAGAGGAGACACAATCTCAAGTTCATTTTCTAACCATCTCCTTTTAATTTCCTCATTCACTCCTTCTGGTACATCCTGTATGGACAATCACCAGAAGGTTCCATCCACTGACCCTATGACTTTTTCACTTGTCTGTGTCTTACCTGCTATCATTTCTCATTTCTTACCCAGCCTAAACCCACGGTCAAACTTTAAATCATGCCCTGGCATACTGGCCACATCCCTCCTTTTCTTACACTTGCCTGCCTAAACAAAACTCCCTAGATAGTGGACATGTAAGCGTCTAATTGTCACCGCATTAGTCATCTCAAAAGCTCCATGGTAGTGGATTTTTTTTTTAAATGTTTTGTTCAGTACAACCTAGCACAAATATTTAATAAATATTTGTGTAAACAGTATGCCAAGTGGTAAAAAATGCAATTTAAAAAAATACACAAGAGTAGTAGGTTGAGAGAGACTGGCACCAGAGTGTAATACTTCAGTAGGATATCAGAGAACCTCTATAAAGTGGATCTGCAGGGAATGGGAGAATGAATTAGATCCTACCAATCAATTGCCTCTTTTTACTTTAAGGGACTGATATTACCTAATTTTAACTGTTTCAATCTTAAATATTAGTATTGCTGTTCAAATTAAATTATGTATATGATATTGGGTAAAACAACTAATTCAAATTGTTTTTTCCTTTTTATTTGTAAATAACTTTTGTTGCAGTAACCTTGTATTATATGAGTCTCAGCATCTGTTTCTACTACATTAAGTTCACACCTACAGGTCCAAGTCATGGCCTTCCAAAAAGCTGACCCTTTTGCCTGATTCTGCCTCCCCCTCCTACTAACTACAAATTTGACCTTATAGTCTAAAGTTTTATTTTTGTTTTAGTCCATTAGTTCCTTTCTCTGTAGACCACATAGGGCCGAAACCTACAGTGTGTTCCTCTCTGAGTGACTGAGTGTCCTGCCCTCTAGGTTCTTCCACACTGCTGCAAATGGCAGGATTTTTTTTTAAATAGCTGAGTGATAGCTAAGGAACCAATTTTTAAAATTTCGATCTGATCATGGGAAATTGTTTAGGGAGTATGGAAACATTTTCTTGTTTCCAGCTATTTCCTTGCGCAGCCATCTGAAGTAGTTCCCTGTGGTGCTTACCGAGTTAGGTCTGGCTCTGGGAAGGGCGAGAACAGCAGCTGATTGAGATACAGCCCCATCTGCAGACAGCTCTGCCACTGACAGAAGGCGTGAGCCGTGTCTAAGTCCAACCTTGTGCCCGGCTGCGTCTGCTTCGCTCTTTGCAACTCTTCATACAACTTTCTGGCACCACCTTTCCGCTGCTCTTCCTTACCTAGATAAAGAAACAACACAAGGGCAGTGTTTTCAGATATGTTGTATAAGCTCATCATTTCCTCTATAAAACTCAATTCCACAAAGAAAAAAATTAGTTTCAGTAACCAAAATGCTTTTGTCTACTGGCTCTTGACGATTTTAACTGAAGTGTTACCGTCTTGCTCTGTGAACTGAGCCACTTACACTGAGAGGCCTTTTTATTGATTGTTACTCAACCCCAAATTATATTTTTTCTTAAAATACCTTTCCCACTGCTCTACAGCTGGATTTTTAAAACGAAACAAAAAAGGTATCTGGATTCTCTACACTGTAAACCTGTCTGTATGAAAATTAACTATTACTCCTCTCTCTACTGTTCTCCTTCACTTGACATCCTCTCATGGAGACCCTGTGGTGGGTACATAGTGTGCCTGTTGAAAGAAACAGCCTGTGTGGTCAGAGTACATTTTAACTTTTGCCTCCTAGAAAGATAACAAATGTTTGACTCAGAATTTGGAAATGAAGACTGCTGCATTTTCAGCTCTTGGCTGTGCAGGTTTGCTTGAGTAAGGGAATGCAGAATTTCATCCGGACTAACTTGTAGCTAAAAAGGAGGCCCACTTTTGACCAGTGAGTGAGCAGCAAGGCATGCTGAGCTTGGGTGCAGGTTCCTCAATAACTAAAGGGAAAGAAATAGATCCTGGACGTGCCCCTTCTGTCAGACTCAGGTTAGAAATTAATAGGCTTGTGCTCTTGAGAATTTTCTTCACCTGTATTCAGTATTCAGCGAGGAGAAATGCCCCAAACTTCAACCAGAGTGGGTCTCGTTGGCATTAAATTGACTCTCAGAGAACAGCAGTCCCTCTGATAGCTGCTCTCACACGCATTGCTGGTTCCTTCATCCACTTATTTAAACCCTAGAGTAACAACACCCAGTAGAACTTTCTGTAGTGATAAAAACGTTCTGGATCTGCTCTGTTTGACAATAATTTCTAGCACAAGTGGCTGCTGAGCACTTGAAAGATGGCCAGTGTAACTGAGACACCAGGTTTTTCATTTAGTTTTAAAGAGCTCCATATGTCTAGCAGCTACCTTATTAGTACTGTCTGCAGTTTGAAAACTATTACACGTGTTTAGATGGCGACAGAACAATCATAATCTTTTAAAGACAATAATTCCATTAGAGAATTGAAATGCTCCAGTTCATCAACATTTATTACTCACCTGCTATCTAAATGCAGATGAAATTGCCTCAAAGTGTAAATTTCTTTAATGGAGAGAGAAGTTACAGTTTTTAGCATCGCTACTTAAGCAACTGAAACTTAAAACAGCGGCGTAAAGGAAAATTAAAAGAGAGCACAAGTGTAGATGTTTCTTGCGGTGGTAGGTATTTGGAAGTGGCCAGTGGGCAGTTTTAAGTGTCTAGTGATGCTGTCGCTCTCTGTTGAAGGCAGGGATCGGCATTCCTGCCAACTGCAGCTGGCACGTCACACTGTCACCCTCGCAGATGACAGCACTGGGAATGCAGCGCGGGTGGGATCGGTGGTGTCGCCTCCACTGTCAAGCCCTCCAGTGCAGAGCCTGGCACGGCTGTGCTCCAAAACATTTACCAATGAATAATATTTTTGGTGTCTCCACCTCTAAATTTTGATATAACTGATAGGAGTAAATAATCCAAGGATATTTTGCTTAAACTTCAAATAATATTCAAGTGATATGCAAAGACCTACTCCTGGAATTTGGAGGTACTCACCTGGGCTGCTGATGATGGCCTGCAAGGGCCCCAGCAGCATGCCCAGCAGCAGGGCCTGGAGATGGTGCTTCTTGGCCTTGGTCTCCGAGTGCTGTAACCAGTAGCAGCTGACGGCCACGGGCAGTTTCAGCAAAGCAGGGATTGGGTCCAGGATGGTTCGTTTCACCTTCAGAGTTTCTGTCAGAAGTATCTGCCGACTGGCCAAGGAGAGCTGAAAATATACCCTGGAAGTTACTTTGGTTTTTCAAGTATGAAGACACTTTCACACTTGAAACTGTCCTGTCAGTTTCTTTCTGTGCAAGATAATTAGCCACACTCTAGGCATGTAGAACATTAATGAAGGGCTTATTAGTAAATCGGATGCCAGCTCCCACCACACAGCCCTCGCTGGCAGTGCACCACGCGTGGAGGCTGGAGAACGTACGCCTTCAGTGTGCATGGCACCCGGAGAGCTTGTTAAACATTCAGAATCAGGCCCCCAAGCTCCTGATTTGATTCAGCAAATCCAAGCGAAGCTCACAAATCTGCATTTTTAACTCTTCTGCTTTGAGAAACAAAGCTCTGTACTCAAGCAAACTCTTACTTGCCAGTGAATAATTAGGCCCTAACTTCTCCACTACTGACCACCTCCAAAGGCAGGCTTGGAGGCCAAGCACCCTGGGCCTGGGCAGCGTATCATACAGGCTTCCGTTAGGGTCCTGGCTCAGGTCCCTTCTCAGGTTAATGTTTTACCGTCTTTGTGCGTCCACTCCCTGCCTGTCCGTGGGGATTGTCCCGAGGTGGCACAGAGGGGAGTTACCTGCCTTGTGCTCGTACCAGCTTCACTTCTGCTCATGCTTTAGAGACTGCACTGCAAATCACATTTGAGAGCAAACAGCTAAGTGGCTGACAAAATTTGCCTTAATGAATCTTGAGACTGAACCATCAGAGACCTTACAGGTCATACGCTTTCAGATAAGGAAATTAGTAGGACCATTAAGGGATACCTTCAAGGGGGAATTTACAATCAAACATTAAAAGGGAAACCAGCTGTGTTCCTAGTATGTGCACGCAGCCAGAAAGGATTTCATTCTTGAAGAATGAGACAGGCGGAACAATTTCTCAACATGATCCATTTCATATCACACGCACAAGTCAATTCTAGATAGCTCTACAAGTGAAAGGGAATCATTCTCATGACATTGGAGTAATTTCTCAAGTCACAAAAGAAATATCCATAAATAAAAACTTAGATACTCTATAAACAATTGCTCATCAAAACTTCAGACTAGTGAATGGGAGCGGCTACTCACACAGAATGTCAGAAACAAAGTAGACAGGAGACTCTGAACAGAAAGTTACATGACAGAACATCTAAATGGCCTATGAAAAGGTTCAAGGCATCTGGGAAATGAAAGTTAACACCCACCAAATTAGCTAACGTGACACTGAACAACCACCAGACTAGATGGAGAAGGAAGTACCAGGAATCAGCAAGGGTATAAAGCATGGCACTCTTACAAGCTGCTGGTGGAGTATTAATTGGCATGGCCATTTGGCAAGGGCATCTGGTAGTGGCTCTTACACTCCTACTTACAGATGTAACAGGAATGTGTCATATTTTCATTTAAAGGAGGTGCACTACAGTGTCCATAGCACTATTCGACACAGCCTGGACTACAAACTACCCAAATGTCCATCAACTCAGAATTTTTTCCCTTTTTCTTCTAGCCAACTAGCCCATTCTATTGCTACCTCGTATCAGCAGAATAGTAGTTCTAATGCAAAGAGGACACGGAATACACGGAAACAGCAGGCTTGGAGCCAAAAGATCTAGTGTGACATGCACTGACATGGGTTGAGGTATCAGTTATTTACATTGGAGTCCTCGTTTTTTCCAGCTATGACATGGGGGCAACACAGCAAGTACATTCAGTTGGTTATATTAAGGGGAAAAAACACAAAAAAGCACATGGTAATGTGTCAACCCTGTACAAAGATTTCACTGGTCTTACCTCCATCAAGTTGCTTAAGTCAAAGTGATCCTTGGGAAATTCTACAGCAACAACCGAAGTTTTGATATTTTTATTAATCCTTTCCACTTCACTAAAAACTAGTGGCTGAGGAGGCAGTGCCTCCCGACGGGGACAAGCATTCAAAAGCAGTCCGTAGATGACCTGCCGGATGGGCTGTGAGATTCTGTGGGCACTCGGGCGCTGCATGTGTTCCACCTGAGTGTGAAGGAAGGTCCGTCTTAGCACCAGCGCATCACTAATGAAAGGCGGTAACTGGCCTTTGGCCAAAGCTGCCAGTACCCATTCTGGTAAGCCCAGATCCATGGCCCCTGGACAGGTGTAAGCACCACTCTGGAAGAAGTCCTGCAGCTCCACGTGTGACTGTTGGTATTCTTCCATGGAACTGCAAAGAAGTTCCTTAACATTTTCTCTGCTTTTGGGAGGAAGATATTTCAGAACATTATCTAGTGCTGAGGCAGCATCATCAAATTGAGACAACCAGTTCAGAAGTCCCAGAACTCGGTGGTGTCTTCTCCCTTTAGAACTGGTAGCTCCAAGAGGAGAACGTACTTTGCTGAAGAAAGTCTCCATGATGGGCAGATTAACGTAGTCGTTTCCACATAGCACGGCAAAGAGAGGGAGCAGATCTCTGCTCATGTTGCTGAAGTGTCTGCAGAATGCATCAAGGGAAAAGCACTTGGCAGGGATGTAATAGTCTCGTGTGCCCTTAATAGTGGTCCTGTTTCTCCAATGAAAGGAATTAAAAGGGCAAAATCCAGTGTTCAGGTCAAAAATGCAAAAGTCACTATCAGATGATAACACAGGACAATTCCAGTGATTAGCAAGTGTCATAATGTCCCGATCTGCTTCTGAGAAGCACTGGACAAAACACACCCGAAGCTTGAGCAAAACCTGTATGAACACTTCCCGGATGAGCAAGGGACATACATACCCACCCCCACCAAGAGAAAGGGAATGGGCCATTTGGATCTTTTCTCTAGCTCGATCCTTTATAGTTGCGAGCTTTTTATCGGAAATATCACATCCTCCATCTAATACAATATATGGGCATATATTGCAAGCAAACAATGATTCAAAGAATTTTTGCACAACATCTGCAAAAGAATCATAGTCTCCGCCATACTGGAGCTCCAAGTCTGAACTGAAACAAAGCCGGTGGAACAAAGCATAACCATCAATAATAATTTTTGTGTTTCGCAACTTCAAATCAGTGAAGAATTCATCACTGTGATCTTCCACAAAACTCATTAGTCCTCGGATACCCATGATGACAATCTGAAGGAACAGTCTGCCTGTTTAAAATAACAGAACACACTTTAATGTTGGTGACTGGGTACCAAATCAGTGTTTCCAGCACCACAGCATCATCAGCAAGTTATAAATGCTCTTTGGTTAAAATAAGTTAGGTGTCAGCATGTGTGAAGTCTTAGGACTAGGTCCTCAGGCAACACCAGTGAGCTGAGTACGTTTTCATTTTCTCTTGCTTTCCGCCATGAATTACAAGGCAAAAAAATCAAGTTTCATGGATTTTGACCTTTGGGCAGAGGTGGAGATTCCTGATGAGTCTAAAGGGAAATCAGTTAAAACTGATGCAATAATACGGAATTTATGTGTTTTGATATTGCAGTTAGCATCTTACAGCAGAATATTCTGTTGCATCAAAGTAAAAAGTCCTAAACCAAAAATAAAAATTTTTTCTATATCATAGTAAATCAGAAAGCATTTAGCTTCAGTCAACTAAAGTGTGTAGGGTCAATGATAAGGATCCAATTGTTCTGGTTTTGATAGAGTATGGGAACTACTCTCAGACCTTAGGAATTGGGTTCGTCTTACTGGCATAGTTTTGGGTAAAGAAATTTCTGCTTCATGCCTCTTGGAACTTATTTCTCCAGTTTCACCTTATCCTGGGTCTTTTTTTTTTTTTTGGCGTAGAACTGGAGTGCAGTCCAGAGGGGGTGGTGGTGGTGGTGGTGTGTGTGTGTGTGTGTGTGTGTGTGTGTATTCACCAGAGACAAATCCAGTAGGAGCAAAAAAGGCGGCTGTACTGAAATACATTGCTGAGGTAGGCAGCGGGTCAGACAGGAGAGGTGTGCTGTGCCATGTGGATCAGCTGCCTGGCCAGGGATCCAACTCAGGCAGCAGTGGCGCAGTGGCTGCCATAGCTTGATAGCCTTGAGACTTTAACCCCTGCGCCACCAGGGAAGCCCACAACCAGGGTATTTCTTGATCTTTATGGCTTGCGTATTTAGTCGTTACGTTTAACAACATGCTTCCCCATCTGGCTAGTTTAAATCACTGGCTAGTATTACTTTTATTTTTCTTTGGACTCAGGCTCCAGTACGTCATAGTTTGGCACTGTTAATGATGCTCTTTATTTAAAATCGTGACATTTTTGTCAAACATGGAGTTCTAACATTCATTTATTTTAAAATGAAAAGATCCTGCATTAAAATTTATCTATCTTGATTACTGAATTGTGTCCGATTCACCTCATCGCAGTCTCGGCTGTCTGACTTCTCCTGTGCAGTACTTAACAAGTTTGGCTTGTGAAGCTTATGCGAGCTGAGACCACAACTCATCCTAAGCTAATTACAGTCCACTGCACAGAGTAGCAGTTCAACAAAAGGCGCGCTGCAAAGGTGAAGCGCACAAAGGTTTGATCTCAATTTTCAAACACCATCATACATCGCGCCACCGGGTTCTCACAACCCGCCACCCCGGCAGCCGCCGAGCGCACCGATGGCGGCCTTCCGGCCCGGCCCCTCGGCCCCTCAGCCCCTCCTCAGAAGCACACGGGAGCCCAGCGCGTTCCGGGAAGTCCCGCACCTGAAAGCCCCACCCCCTAACGGGAACCGGAAGTCTCCAGTCTGACGTCACTGGGTCTGGATTCTCTGAGGTTCCGGTGTCCGACCGCGGGGGAGTAGGTGTTCCAGGGCTTGACGGTCCGAGAGGCCCCACCAGGCTGGGAAGTAGACTCCGAAATGGCCGCTGTCGGCTTAGGGAAGTGAGGCCCGTAGGGCGGCAGCCTTTTCCCCGCCCACCCGGTGGCGCACGCTTCCGCCTCGGTGACGCGCTCGCGGCCGCCGCGCCCCGACTTCCCGGCATGTCCCGCGCTGTCTCCCTGGCAACGATGCCAAACAGCTTTGGCCGGCTGTGGTCCTGGAGATCGGCGTGTGCCACAGTCCCTACGGCCTAGCCCGCGCATGGTCCAATTACGGGCGGCTCTCTGGGCATGCCCCGGGCGCCGCCGCCCCTCTGCCCGGACCGGGAAAGGTAAAGCGCTCCGCGAGGGGTGCCTGGCTCCTCGTGGTCGGGGAAGGAGGTGGCCATGGCTGTCCGGCCGGTCCCGCGTCTCTGGGCCGGCCAGCCCGCGACCTCCTCACTTCCCTCTCTCCACTCTTAACCTCTCAGATCTGTCTCCGGAGGCTAAGTGTGGCCTGTGCCCTTCGGTATGCGTTAACCCGCTTTACAAAAATGCACATTTTTAAAAGTGGAGGCAAAAATTTCTTCTTTTACCTTAAGGTGACGAGTTCCCTTTCAGATTAGAGTCCGACGTTAGCGGAACCTGCCCTCAGATATGCTTCCTCTTGCTTATTATTACCGAAAAAGAGAACTACTTGGTGTCAACCTGTGATAAACACTCACTACTCCTTGTCCTTTGCCCCCCAACCAAATGAGTTTCACTTCCAAGGGTCACTTTGCACAGGCAGTAATCTCCAGCTTTTCCCAAAGTCCCCTCCAGTGGTTTTGTCCTAACAAAGTTTACTGAACACCTACTGTATGCCCAGGCACGGAAGATACTAAGATAAAGTTTTGTTCTCCCGGTGCTCAAGTTACCCCAACTCTTCCCAACTCACTATTGGTTGTGGGGGCGCTGTGGCGAAGGAACGTCGGTAAGTGCACGGATAGTTCCAGGATCTAGAGGGCGCTGTACATTCTGTAGTAGCTGTACGGAGACTAATGGCATGAAAGGTGGACCAGGCCAGGCTGTTTGTTTGGCTGGGCAGAGGGAACCTAGTCCCAAATCCGCGCCGCCCCCCTCAACTTTGTAGCCCCCCGCTAGACTGCTTAGACTCGCCTGTCTTTCCTTGCTTGTTTACAAATAGGAGCTACTGGGAAAATGAACCCATCAGAGAACTATTCTGTTCTGCGCTGAGCAGGAGGCCTTCTCTCTAAAAGAGGAAGACTTACTGAGTGATTTGAGGGTCCTTTTCAGTTGAAAAGGCTTGTGAGGCCATACATTTCTCTTAACAACTTTAATTGGCCAGAACACATCATTTTTATTTCAGCAAATGAAGCAAACAAAAGTCACATTTGGCGGCCTGCTGTCATTTATATTTTTGGCAGATTTCATGAATATTTTCTGTATTATTAGTACTCCCCATAATTTTTGCTTCTTTCTTCCTTTTTATAATTATATTTATTTTTTCTTACTCTTCCTTTTTTAAAATAAGGTTTATTTATGCATACAAGAGCTATACCTGTACAAGGTGTATAGGCCAGAGGTATGTGGGGATGTGTGTGTGAGAGGATTCACCAAAGACAGAGTGGGGACCAGAACAGGCGGACTGACTGAAATACCCTGCTGAGGGGAGCAGCGGGTGAGACAGTAGAGGTCTGCTGCGCCATGCAGTTCCCCTCCCTGACCAGGGATTGAACTCGTGCTGCAGTAGCTGAGGATGCTTCATAGTGCTGAGACTTAACCCCTTGTGCCACCAGGGAGGCCCCTATTTGCTTTTTTCTTAAGGGATTCTGAAGTATGACACCAGCGCTGTCGGTCCATCTTGATGCTTATGTTGTTTTAGAAGTGTCAGGCCCAGATAGCACTCAGGTAACTGGGTTTCTACCTCCCTTCCTGTTTTCCAGCTTCCCCCAACACCCCAGGTAAAACTTAACTGATTGATATATTATTACTGACAAGAAAACACTGCAAATGGACATTATTTGCTTTTTTTCTATTCTGAGGAGATTTGCAATTGGCTACTACCACATGAAGCTCACCCATGAGCCACTTATCCCAAACTACACAGATAACACCTTGTTTTGTCATTGGACACAATTGATTTTTGTCTTCTGATTTTGGAATTGTTGATTGTGGAAATCTTACTCCAAGGCTGCAACTTAAAATCATATTTTCATACAGATTTAAAACAAAGCCCACATTTTATGATTACTCAAAAACATTTTTCATTTTGATGAAAGAAAAATGATTTCACCACGCACAGTCCTAAAGCAGGTCTGCCTTTTGTGGTTCTACTGTACATTTAGCTGCTCAAGGAACTAATGATATACCTTTACTTTTAGTCAGCTAGCATTAAAATACAATTTGAATTTCATTTGTGACACTTCTTATTTCCAATCCAGGGTGATTACTCAGTACGCACTGTGAATAATAGACACATCAGAATCAACTTAATGCAGGAAAAAAGCTCATTCTGATCCATATCCCTCATCACATCTATTCTAATAAATGCAAAGACCACAGCTTATAGACCATGGGGGGAGAAAAAGCTAAAGAAATGAATATTATGCTAATTAATGTTTTGATGCTCACTCACTTTGTAAATCAAAATGCACACTAGCTAAGAAAAAGAATTGATGCAAATATATAAATTTTGGGAAACAATAATGTTCTTATTTTTTAAAATATGTGCTTTTTTTAATGTGCTTTTTTTTAAGTATGGCAGAATATAAATCTTTTTTTTTTGAAGATTTATTTTATTTATGCACACAAGCACTGGGGTACAGGCCAGAGGCGTGGGGGGGGTGAGAGGATTCACCACAGAGAACGGGGGGCAGAACAGGCAGACCAATGGAAGTACACTGCTGAGGCGAGCAGCGGGCACAGCAGGAGAGGTCTGCCACACCATGTGGGTACCCTCCCTGGCCAGCAGCAGGGATCGAACTCGTGCTGCAGTGGCTGCGGCTTGCCCCATAGTGCGTTGCCTAACCCACTGTGCCACCAGGGAGGCCCTGGCAGAATATAAATCTTAAACAGATTGTGGCTCCAGAAACATCTGGACATCTGAGAACTTGGGGGTTGTCCCAAGTTTTGCCAAATTTGTATGTATGAGGGAAGACTTTCTCCTGTGAAACACTGACTGCCTTGGTTGGAATCTGCAGCACTGATACCTTTTAGCATTTTCCTCTCATGCCATTAAACGCATAACTTGATATGGTATCACTCAGCTCACTAATTAAAGTGTGGGTATCACTACCCAGAGCTTCCAGTTTTTATTAGGAATAGTTCAGACCTGAACTCTGGACTTTTTATGTTTAAGGTATTGAATGATGTCCTTGGATGAACTTGACCTTCTCCTTGGAGACTTGAATGTTGAATTTCTTTAAACATCCTGAACCAGTTCTCTTTCACTGGAGCAATGCTGAAATTCCAAGAGACTGCTAAGTGTGTGAGTGGACCAAGAACCATTTCCACTTATCCAAAGGCCTTGATTGCAAGAAGATATGTACTTCAGCAGAAGCTCGGCAGTGGAAGTTTTGGAACTGTCTATCTGGTTTCAGACAAGAAAGCCAAACAAGGAGAGGAACTGTAAGTAAAAATATTTCATACAAATCTTGAGTTGACAGCCCTGTATGTAGAGCGCTGAGCTGATTAAAAACATGGAGTACCATTCACTTTGCTTTTTGCATTAAAATGAGAATTTAGTAAGAAATAGGAAAGCTCCTTGAATGGTCTCTTCAGATAAGGGTCTTAAGGAATTTCAGCAGGTAAGTAAAGTACCCAGATGACCTAGAGAAGGGAATGGGGTGGATTATGTGAAAGGAAGGTTTTTGTGCTTTCTGGAGTCTCAGTTACAACATTGCTTCCACTTCACTTGATTGGCACTTCTCGAATGAGAGACTAAGAATTGTTCATAATGACTGCATTTTGGAAATGTTATGAAATGCAAATGAAAGGCAATTCACATTTGAGGTGAGGAGGGCCTATGAATTATACTATTAATTTTCTTGGGCTTTTTTCTATGGATAAGATGTTCAAAGTCTGTTGTCGTACAGTCCCCAAATTACATATTTAAACTGAACAGCCCCCCCCCATCTCAAATGAGCTTACATTGGTGACTTTCCTTTTCTTTCATATTGTCAGACCACACGGACTTGCCTAGTAGAGAACAGCTTTTAATGCAGTTGATTAAGAGATCTCTTACAGTTAAGATTGAATCTTCATTTTTAGCTTTGTTTGAATTTTTTGTGGTGAAAAGTCAGTGAGAACTGAGGTCAGGATAAGACACTGTACCTTAGACAGACAGGAGGAAGAGAAAGCAGAAGCAAGAATGAGCCAAGAAACAAACCCTTAATTCTAGAAGAACAAATTTCACCCAGCAATCTAGTCTTCTGCTCAGAGGGTTTAGACCACTCTACCTTCTTCTAGCTTTTGTCCACTAGCTATTTAAATAGCTAAATTTAAGTCAGTGTGATAAACATTTCCTACTTCTTAATAAGTCACAGGAATCATAAAAGTAAATGTTACTTGGGCTGTTATTTTAAAAATGCACTAACCACTTAACTGGGCTCTGTCCAGAATTTTAAAAAGTAATATTTAGAATTCATAGTTTTCAAGAAATTCCCACCTGAGTGAACCCTACCTGGGAGTCTTAGAACATGCTTTCTGATGCTTAGCAAACACAATTTCCCTCCCCCCCTCCTTAAATCCTATAGGTGCTCTTCTTGACATTTGAACAGGGCAATACATTTCTGACAATGGCTAGAGAACCTCAATGGAATCAATGAGAGAAAGACTTAAATCTGACCCAGGACTTATAAAAAACACACTATAATGACTGTTCAGTTTTGGTTTTTTCAACTAACGAGAAGTATGAAGAACTTTAAGAGAAGGCTTGCTGGTTGATTGGGAAGTGATTTATCAGTGACTTCTCCTGAGCTGTGTTTAAGCACATGAGCTGAAGATGGCAAGGCCTAGGTAAACGGGGTGACCCCAATAGTAAGGATAACAGACGGTGCATTTGAAGGTCTAGTTTAGAAACTCTCAGAAAGGAGCCATTTATCATCAAGGTATGAAACAAATTACATACTGGCCGTGTTCAGCCGTCAGATGTGTTTTGTTCAATTTGACAGCGTTTCCTTTTCCATCTAAATTAGATGTTAGTATTTAAAAACAGGCATCTCTCATTGAGCTTTTTATCTTCTCTTGAAAACAACCAAAGATGCGGTCACCTTGCTGTCTGTGTCCATGCCGCCGGAGCTGGGCGGAGGCTGCCCCCTTTCAGCAGACCCCGAGGGAGCCAGTGACCACATCCCGCCTCTCCTCTCGGTCTCTTGCACACCACTGCATCGCGCC
Source organism: Galemys pyrenaicus (assembly GCA_019455555.1). Taxonomy (NCBI): domain Eukaryota; kingdom Metazoa; phylum Chordata; class Mammalia; order Eulipotyphla; family Talpidae; genus Galemys; species Galemys pyrenaicus. The sequence goes on along the minus strand of JAGFMF010011681.1, from coordinate 1,570,815 downwards.
TTTCCACTGCTTGCCTGCCTTTGTAGACTTTTGATTTGGAAGCTCTGCAAAGTCATAAAGAACCACGCACATGGACGCTCACGAGCTCCTCAAATACTAGAAGGAAGGTGTGGGGCGCTGCGGTTAAGGCCACAGGCTTTGCCAGTGAGCAGATCAGGAAGCAAGTCCTACTCTTAACTGTGAGGCTAAGGTTGGGCATGTTCCTAATATGAACTTCAGTCTCGTCATCTGTAAAATGGCCATAAATACCTCAAAGGTATCTTGAGGGAATGAACAACGTGTACATTGCCTTACACCCCAGACTATCCCTGGTACCCCTTCCCGAAGGAGAGACTTGTGCAGCCCATGAGTCTGAACTGGCCTGTAGCACACTTGTTAATAGCCCCACGTGAAAGCTAGGACCACCTAGTGTACCCTTGAAGAGTTAGCCAAAGAATCTGACAAAAAGGGAGTCTCATTTTCATCAGAATGGTGCGAGCATCATTGTGCCACTTGGTGGCGCTATGCTACCATTGACGTTCGGCATAGTCCCTGAACGTTAATTTCAATGTAAACAGCACATTCTTAGCCATTTTAATTCACTTTCTGCATTAGACCCAGGGATGAGGGGGAAAAGCTACAGGAATTACACTTGATTAATGCATGTTTGCACAGAGTTTTCTTTTGGGCACAAATATCTACCATTCCTTTTTTAATTATCACAGTAGAACAGAGTTAAACTTAAGTGGTGAATGAGAGAAAGGTTTTTCCTTTATTACATTCTGTGTTGTAAAATTCATAAAACTGTATTTGGGAATATTTCATAATGATAGAGACTCTGTCCTAATGGATGTGATCATATTAACTCATCCCTCGAAATCTAGTTTTGTTCAACTTCTATTTCTTGATTTTATGTTTTTGTTAAACTGTCAAGCTTTTTGTAAGGAGCTTGTGGATTTTGATGAGCCAGGAAGTTTCTTTGGCTTAGTATAGTGTGTGTAATTTCTTCAAAAAGAGATAGAAGTGGGTTTAACCTAAAACCCTCAAATACATGATTAAACTTGTACATGATAAAAACAGTTCATCAAGGCCAAACCGCAGTGAATTGCAACATACATCACAGCAGCCTAGTTTGCTGGATTCTACATATGTATGTATTTTATCACATTTAAGATGCAGTGACTTGTTGCTTGGAGTTGATTTTCTGCTGTCATCTGTTTCATGTCAGCTACCAAGTATTTACTGCAATTTAAGTATTAAACCTTGGCTGTGAACCGAAAACCAGGGAGGAATCTGAAACCATAGAAGATGAGGCTTGGCCCGCATGAAGTTCTGGTCTAAGAGAGAGACAGAAGTAACGTACACTGAATTCTGGCAACAGCCCTCTGCTTACTCCAACATGTGAGAGATGTGGGAGCGGCTGCTGCCCAACTCCCTTTTTTGTGGCTTGCAGCCATTATCTTGCTGGCTTGTGTGCACTAGGAGTGTTCATTCCCGACCCCTCTGCCCCCGTCCTGCCCATGTAAACTCCCAGATACTTCCTTCTTTTCCTTCTCTACTGTGTGTCCTGTGAAGAGGGCAATTCTTTCTCCACAGGGCATTTCTTCTCAGTACCAAATGTTTACAGCATGAGGTGAGGGTCGGGAATTAAGAGGAAAAGGCTGTCAAGTCCTTGGAGTATTGTCCCCAAGCCCACACATTGAGGCCTGGCCCTTGCCTCTTCACGGCGCCCTTGGGCCTGCATTAGAGTGGAGTGTTAAAAGTCCTAGCAAGGAGCTGTCCCACTTAGTGGCAGAAACAAAAGGGAGGAGGCTGACAGTTGCTGCTGGCATTGGTCACACTGGCAGCTGAGGGGACTAGTCTTGGAGCTCAGGAGGAGGGAGGTCCACCGTCACGCAGGGGCGTGGCTATCATTTTTACAACTCCACAACTCTCCGGGTTCATTACTGTAAAGCCAGTATCTCTCCTTAGCCCAGACTCTTCGAGAGCTCTCAGACTTCTATTCCAGTTCTGAAGTGTGGTGTTGAGATACAGTCGTCAGCATTGACCGATGGGACTGAAGGGGAACAGGGACTGCGAGGACCCAGTCACGGTTAGGTCACCCGAGGGCCCCGGCCTCAGCTTTCACCTACTATATGCAGAGGCGGTCAGTCTGGGTGAGGGGCTCTATTAGCTAAAGTCACATGAGACTCATCTGTAGACAGCGACGCCACTTCCTATTCAGGCCTAGAATGACCAGCATCTCCTCTCAAGTACCTTCCGTGCATTCTCTGGTGCAAGTTCTGGAGAAGCTGGATATGTAACCAGCCAGAAGTGAAAATGTAAAGAGAACAAAGTAGGTGGAAGAATTAGAGAATCAGAATCCCTTTCTTAGAACAGAACATCATTCCAAGTGACCACTGGAACCCTCAGATCCAGCGTGTACCTGCTAGACAGCTCTGACTGTGCAGTTCCCCTTTGGACACCTCCTTTTCCAAGAGAGAAAGTAAGGTGCATGCCTTTCAAAAAAAAAACCTGGGTGGGCAGAGCAGGAAAATGATCCGTGATCCCGCCACCTAACTTCTGTTTTTTTCCTGTGTACGTTGACAAAGACATCCTCTTTTGAGAAAACTTTCAGTTGCCTCAGCTCAGAGGTGGAGGATGAAGATGAGGAGTGAGGGCGATTTGCTTTTCACTGAACTCTTTTTTTTTGGTACGTTTGACATTTTGTTCCTGTGCAAGATTAAAAACAAGACACAGCAAAATAAAGAACTCCACCTACTGGCCGTTTACCAATCGCCTGCTCTTCACAAAGCCGGAGTCCAGGATAGTGGCTCTGAGCCTTGACTCAACAGTGGGATCACAGTATTTCAAAACATACCCGCTGGAGTCTTTCCCCAATATGTTCCATTTTAATTGGGTCCTCCTCCAGGCATCTTGGACTTTTGAGACATACCAGGTGATTCAAATGTGCAGCTAGGCATTGAGAGAAAGACACTAACTGTATAATCATAAAAGTAAATCACTGCAAATTGGTATACCTGGCATGAAAGAAAAGTCGGGGTGGCTGTGAGGCACAGCTGGCCACCCAAGCTGGCAGGGAGGAGCTGGCAAGGACAGGCTTCCCTGGCAACCTGCTAATGCAGCGGACACCGGAGAATGGCTAAGAAGTAGCCAGTGGCTCTCTCTGGCTTTGTGCGTTAGAATTGCCTGGAGGGCTTGATCAACACCAGGCTGGGCTCTGCTCCCCAAGTTTCTGATTCAGTAAGTGTGAGAGTCTGTGCGCCCCACTGCTGTGAGCTACTGGCCCTCGGACACTGAACTAGGCAGGGAGGAGGGTCCGTCTGGTAAAAAGGCTTAGCCTAAGATAGAAGGAGGGTTCATGCTTATATAATTTTACATTTTTTTTTTCTGGAAGTGCAAAAACATAAGTATTTCCTGTGTTTTCAAATACTCTTAAAAGCATTTTAAAAACCTGCATAATAGTCTACTGTATGACTTTAATATCATTTATTCTGGCTCCCTCTTATTGAATATGTATGTTCTGGTATCCTCTTTGAAGTCAAAGTAGGAAACTATTAATTGTACCTCTCAGCGTCTGCAGAGATGTGAGTGCTTCAGCATGTTGTCTCTGTTAATGGTGTAACTCTGAAAAGCCATACAAGAACCTCGGGTCACCCACTTCGATCACTGAGAAGTGATGGGCATTCCGTGCCATCTCACTGAAGCCTTTTTGGACCAAATGTGAATTATGGCCACGTTTGCTGAGATGCTCAATTGTAATTAGGAAAGAAGGACTTCATCCATTTCCACGATTATTTCCAACACATTGAGAAATGGAGAAAATGGTTTTCGTATTGTAAGGAATGAACCTAAAAGCTTCCCTCTCTGTGTGTAAGTTTTCACTATTTATAAAAAAGGACATTATTTCCTGTTAGAGAATTAATAAATGGAGCACACAGTAGCCTGACAGTGTGTCAAAAAGAATTAAAAATGAGTAATAGTTCTCACTGGAATGAATAGATTTTAGAATATTCGAGGCAAGCTTTTGGTGACAGAGCGTGACAGTCATTTCTGCTATTTAATAGCTGGCAGCCTTCACGGAGCTGGTGTTTATATTTTATACCTGCTAACACCTTGCTGTGGATTTTCTGTCTTATTTAGCTCATCATTCTAACATGCCCTTACTTTCATTTTGGAGTCAATGTAAACGAAATGTCAATAGATTTAGGTAGTCCAGCCTTGAGCCCATTCTCTGTCCTCTTATTAAAGCTATTATTTCTATATTATGACCAGGAGCTCTCTCCAGTGGGTTCTGTGAAGGGAGAATCAGGCTATTGAGTGGGCTGAGTTAATTTAATAGGAGTCGATGGTTTACGCAGTGGAGAGTTACGAAAGCAATTTGGAAGAAACTAATGATGTTTCCCTGCTAGAAAACACAGTTTTCTTCTGTTTTTCATGGTAGTGGTCAGGTCTTGAAAATCTTTGATTTTCAGTCTTCAGTTGCAATGTGAAAGCATACTGAGATAGTGTGCTTGGAGGGTCTTGTGCTGGGCCACCTCTGGGTAAATCTGGGAAGGGTGAATTTGCACTTGGCCTTCACTTTGGACTTTGTCATTCATGGCCTGCCATAAAATCAAGGCTCTGAGCTTCAGCCATATTAAAACTACAAGACTTTGGAGATCGAAGGGGGAAAGGGAAAAGCTTCCTTATCTCTGTCATGGTAATGAAATCGATATTCTGGGGTAAATGATTTACATTTTCCTGAAGTTGCTTTGCTGAACGTATTAGCATAAAAGAACCCATAAGCTTTTTATCTAGTTTTTAATATTTACACATGAGAGGTGACTAATAAATAAAATATTTTAGGATGAGTAGGATGCAGGGAAATCCTCGGTCTCATTTTGGCTTGGGCAGAGGGCCAAAAAAAGGGCTGCTTTGAAAACTAAATCTCTAAGAAGCATTTAGAAAGAAGACAATAGCACACACAAAGTTTTCTTTATTTTAAAGCCCTTTTAAAAAAAGACTTTCTTTTCTTATATGTTTTCTTTCCCTATGTCTCAAAGGCTTGAGAGAAAACGAGAAGTGATTTATATTTAAAACGCCACATAGATGGTCGAAAGGAAAAAAATATAGACCTATTACTAGATTGTCAGAGTGACTGTTTAAATTCTTTACTTGTCACACTCTAGTACACTTCCATTCTAATACACTTCCAATGTATTGTTTTGGTGGATTTGTGAGTAGGGAGGCTAATAGTTTCGTTAACACTGAGCAATAACCCCAGGAACTAAGGAATATTATTCTTAATCTAAATGTATGAGATAGGGGGACTATCTAAACTATTTTAGTAAATGGTAAGTTTGAAATGTAATAGTATATGCTAGTCCCTTTTCGTTGTGATTACTGAATGCACCAGAATTTAAAAAATGCAAGATTTGTGTGTTGAGCTTATTATTTAAAATGTTAATCTCATTCACTCAATAAATAAAGCACTTCAGGATAAGTGTATATTATGTGAGAACACAACTTCATGGACATAGTATACTTCATGTTTAACCTCCACCCCCAAAAGGACATTTTTTTTTTTTTTTGGTGAGATATGTTAGATCAAAGACTGAACTAACTTTTCGTAGATTCCAGAGGAACCTCAGTAACCTCTTGTTCTCGGCTGTATTCAAGCAATGCTCTTGGGAGAGTTTATCCTCCAAGCAGCCTAGTACTCTGCCTGGCACACAGCTGCACACATCCCTCACTCCACAGGCTCAGCTGGTCGAGTTCTTTTCCTTCTGGACTGATGTACTTCCTTTGTAGATACACATGTTGACCTAGGAGCAAATATGGGCAATTGTGGTCAAGACCCAACTTTATAACCAATTTGAGCTGAAAATTTGAGTTGTGATATCATCCACCTTTAAGAAACTTAGAAAAAGATGTGTCTATAATTCAAACATCAGAGAAATAAGATGGAAGACTTTTGAGTTAAAAATAGTTTCTGGTTCATTTTACTATTCTTGAGACAAATTTCCTAGGAAAAAGTTTCAATTTTAGTGGTCATGACATCCGTGTCTAAAAAGTGAACTTAGAATAATGCATATGACTTAAAAGTCAACAAGGGAGGAAAAAGGACGTTTATGTTAGTGTTAGTTTCTCGGTCAGTGAGTCCTTTAGCTTTGGAACTAATGATTTGTAAATTTGTTATTTATGTGGAAAATAGACATTGTTGCCACCAAAGAGTTCTAAAAGTACTTTGCGTACTGCACTATGCCTTATAGAAATAATTTCATGAGGTATTAAAAATAAGCAGTTAACATTATGTGACCTTCCTTGCTTTTAAAATGCTGTCAACTGAATTTTTGTTCCAGCGATTCATAAGAACGTACTTGGCTACTTTTTTAACTTTAACCCCTGTTAGTTGATACTCATATGTATGAGTGAACAATTGTAAAATGTTTGAAATGCTATAGAATAAACCTGGTAGTGCAGCAGTGCTGTCATTGAGTGATTATGTGAAAACCCCACCCCAAATCATAGTTATTGAAAAAGCAAACCCTGGTTGATGATAGACACACTGATTATCTTAATTGATGGTGACAAGGGCATATACATATGCCACAGTTTATCAAATGATGCACTTTATGTGTCAGTTATCCTTAATAAGTGCGTTTAGAAAATACAAACCCTGGACGGTGATGAAGGAAAACATCTAAGATGTTAAACCGGCTGGTTTTTCAGTCGCTAGTGGTGATCATGTGAGGTTTGGTAGTTTAAACAGAATGTTGCTCTTTAATCTTTGGATTCAGACTAATCAATCTTTGCTGTTTTGAGTTCAGAGAAAAATGATAAGCTTTGGCCTTTGTCTCTCATGACCTTTATTGAGCAAATGAGGATTTATTGAGCAAATGAGGAAGAGCGCTTAAAGGCTAACGTGGATATTCTCCTTGCGGGTTCTAGAGTTCTCAATTTCTGAGAGTGAAAAGTCAGTCTTGAAGCTTTGGTTAGAATGTGTTTCAGTGTCAGTTTTTTCAACTTCTCCCACAGGCAGTAGACAGTCAGCATTTTAATTAAAGAGTGATCGATGTTTCCACTTCCCTGTTCATTTGAATTTGGAGAAACCCTTTAAAGCCTAATCAATGACCTGTCCCTGCCTTCCCTCAGAGGAGATTTGGAGAAGATGCGTGGCCCGAGGAGTCTCTTCTCCTCTCTTCTTCTCTCCCTCGGCCTCTCCCTCTCTCCTGCCTTTCCCTCCCTCCGATGCAGACCTATTGGCAGACCATTTTCACATGACTGGATGTGTTATTTGTTGATCAACTGCTTTTAACTCGTGCTCCTTCAAAAAGTGTTTCAGTGTAATGATTATTGAGCTCTCATTAGTAGTGTTCTATTGAGAATTGTTTTGGAAGTGAAAATTCCAAGAAGGACCAATGACAGCTGTGGTTCTCAAGGCGTTGAACGTCACTTAGGAAGGGAAGCATTTGGATATTGGCTATGGAAGAGACTTAAAATTCAATTTTATTTTATTATTTTTTAAAAGATTTATTAATTTATGCATACAAGAGCTGGGGTATAGGCCAGAGTCGCGGGAGGCGAGAGGATTCATCAGAGACAGAGAGGGGAGCAGAACAGGCAGATCAACCGAAAGACACTGCTGAGTGGAGCAGCTAGTGGGTGGGGCAGGAGAGGTCTGCCGCGCCATGTGGGTCACTCCCTGGCCGGTGGCAGGGATCGAATTTGTGCTGCAGTGGCTGCGATTTGCTTCATAGTGCACTGCTCAACCCACTGTGCCACCAGGGAGGCCCGAAATTCAATTTTAAGTAAGCCTTACTACCTTCAAAGAAGCTGAATTTTGAGCTCATACCATAAGTTATATTCAAAGGGTTTTAAAAACAGAACAGTAGATAATTCCCCCAGGTAAAACATTTCGACATTGTTTTGCTGCCCTGCATCATAATAAAATCTCTGAGTGGCTAGGCCTCTGCGTCCGCACTGACACACACAGACCACATGTATAGCTGCACATGTAGGTGTGTTTACATTTGCATGCACACCTGTGCACATGTGTGTGGAGAGTGGATGTGTACTTTTTTTTAAGATTTATTTATTTGTGCACACAAGAGCTGGGGTACAGGCTAGAGGTGCGGGGCTAAGAGGATTCACCAGAGAGAGAGTGGGGAGCAGAACAGGCAGGTAGATTGAAACACACTGCTAACACCATGCGGGTCCCCTCCCTGGCAGTGGCAGGGGTCAAACTCGTGCCGCAGTGGCTGTGTTTTGCTTCATAGTCCGTTGTTCACCCGTTGCCCCACCAGGGAGGACCTGGATGTGTACTCTTGATTTGAGCTTTTCAGTTTAACAGGACCTTCAGTGGCAGCGGTGCTCAGCCGGTGCAGATCTCCTGGTCTGATGGATGAAGAGGTTGGGGGTCAGTGTCTCATGAGCATCGAGGGCAGGCACTGGAGTACTTGGGGGGATTCTATTATACTTTATAGAAATTCAAAAGGCATTAATGTGGCCCCTCGTTGCAAAGCCCATGCTGAGAGGGACTCACTCCCTGAGCCTCTACAGCGTGGGGTAATTGTGGGGCGGCCCCTCGGCAGCTGCCTCCTGCTCGCTTTATGCCATTAGCCAGACTCACTCCAGGATTCCTTGGAAACCATGTGCCTACCTGAATTATTTATTGCCCAGTGATCAATTATTCATAACTCATTATTACAACTGAAATAAATCCTAAAGGTAGAATCATTGTGCCACTTATGACTATCCAGCAGATCATCGGGAGGTGGCAGGGGAGTTTTCAGTCCTTAGGTGCCCGCTGCCTGTTTCTCTGAAGGGATTCCAAAGAGAACAGCCCTCCGAGAAGGAATCAGCATGGATGAAAGCAGGAACAAACAGCCTCCCGTCGGTCAGGCTGCCCTGGTTCATCTATTCACGCTGTCTGTCTTTTTAATTCTGGCCTATTTACCCCTGGAGGTAAACCTACAGTTTGAGAGCATTTAGGAGACATTTATAGCGCTGTTGACTCATTAAGCCATTTTTTAGGAGTTACACAGGATACAAAACTTGTCCTTAGAATATCTTTTCTGGGGTAGGATGTCATACCTCTAGGACATTTGATAGATACATCAGTCATACTGTGTGTACTTGTCCCATCAGAGTTATATTTGATTCATTTATTGGACCACATCTTTCTTTTTTTTTTTATTAGTTATATTTAACATCATTTGTAGTCCCCAAGGAGTACCCACCACCATTTCACCCGTGCACCATCACCTCAGTCCCTTGTGCACCCTCTGGCCTCTTCCCCATCTTTGCCCTCCCCCCTTCCCC